>MCJB01048671.1:0-21951 GCA_002018475.1 Nicotiana obtusifolia | reverse complement strand
ACCCAAAAAAAACAAATCCAACAACCACAAAGAAAGTTATTTGTCAATATGAGGCTAGCTACTGGATTGGCAGTTCTGAGATATCCTCGACATGCTATGCCTGTGGTTATTTATCTCAATCAACCAGTATCAATCACTGTACAGGTCATACAAATTAGGTATATTTTGTGCCAATGAGTCACTTACGAAGTACTCCTTCAGGCTGGCGCATACCAGAAACGTAGTGGCAATCTGTATTCATATTTGAATAGTTTGAGCAATGACACTAAATTTCAGCTTGTGACACTTTCCAAACTATTCCCATGAGTTAAACCAGAAGCGTGCTCCACAGGACTACAAGATAAGAAGCAAATGAAAAAACTTAGCTGACTAGAATCATCTGTAACTACAGAATGTAAAGTACCATTTTCAGATGATTCTAGATATATAGGATAGTACATACTCAGAAGATCCAGAGTCCGCAAAGATGGCATTACTAGTGGATAAATTTGAGTGGTCCTGTACAATCATGAACCTATTCTTCCTTACGCTGCCGGATTGGACAGAATCGTAAAAGCTCATAGCTGAACTTCTATAAGATATCCCTGCATACAATATTGCAAACACCAAATCATCATAAACTTTGCAACCTGAGACAAAATCTTGGTTCCACAGTATGAATAAAACGGGAGAAGGAACTAAAAGGAGAAGAAAGAGAACACAAGGGTGTGTCAATTGCAAAAATGTGGTTTTCCAACACCACCCAGTTGCTGACTAAAAATGCAAAGAATCAGCCCCACATATATATCGTGTCCAGCGATATTTTTGCATCTTCCTACTTTCATGAAGATGCTCACATAACGGGAACCGTTATCAGTATCAAGACGACGACAACAACAACAAACCTAGTGTAATCCCACAAGTAGGGTAAGGTATCAGTATCAAGAAAAAAAAAAGTTCCAAAACAAGAATGATGTTGACATATATACAGAATTAAGGAGATAACCAACAGCTCCATTATGATTTTGCTTGTACGGTGACCGGCGCGAAGCCATTATTAGCATTCCATACACAAGTAACACCAATATGTTGTCACTTAAAAGCATGAAACACAAACAAAAGAAACTGAGTACAGGTGTGAAATGCAATTAACATGATTTGACATGTTGAAGAATGAAGAAAGTCAAATTTTATCTTAATGAGGAGCAATCTATTGGAGCAAAATTTCATAAAAACTTGATTCTTAATACAATTACACTCTAAAATAGGACATAGGAAATCCAAACTGAAAATCCAGATATTTACCTTGAAACAATAGCAGAAAAAAGAAGAAGACAGTAAAGAGCAAGGCAAGGAAACTGCCATTCAATACTGACGATGTTGACGATGCCTTGGCTGCTTTCATTTTCTTCAAAGCCTTCATTCGTTCAATTCGTGCACGTTTGATCATTGCGAGTTCCGCTATCTCTTTTATCAGCTTCTGGTCAGCAGCATCCAATGAAAATCCTCTGGGAGGTCTAGGAGGCTTAGGAGGTTTTTTAGCACTCATTGATTTACGTTTTTCTTTCACCATTTTCTTCTCTACTAAATTTGTCTTGTCTATAAACACTCTAACATTCCCCGGAGAAAGTTCATCACCGTCTTTCATATTTCTGTTTATTTTCAACCCATTTTCAGCTCTAGAAAGTTCTTCACCGTCACCATTACAGACACTAGTGAATAATACATCCCCTGCTTTGGCATTTAATGGAGAATTAGTACTTCTTGCTTCTTCACTTGTACTTCTACAACTCTCGAGATCAACCATAAAATCCTTCTCTGTAGATGAAATATGATCCATCAAAACCTCACTCAACAAATCTCAAACTCTTTACACTTATACAATACCAAACTCATCAATCGTAGAAATGCAGCAAGCAAATTCGGCTATGTTCTTCAAATTATCATCTGAAGCAAACTCTGAAAAACAAAAGTTTATCAGAAGCTTTAAAATTCCTTTTAAAAAAAAAAAAAAGATCAATAGGCAATTAATAGCAGAGGTGGGTCCAAGATCTGAACTTTATGTTCGCGTTCGAAATTCTACCGCATTTTATTTGATTTACTGAGTTCGAAATCTATCATTTGCACTTACTTGGAGGAATTTTCAACATATATAGCAAAAGTTACTGGGTTGAGATGAACCCATACCTGGCATGCTAAATCCACCCCTTATTTTTTGTACCATTTTAACAATTTCCAATGACCTAATATTGCTAAATTGAGGTAAGTAACCATCAATTCTATAACACTGTTCTTGTATTGAAGTACAATCTACTCAGCTCTAGGTACTAGCACTTCAAAATTCAGCAAAATTAACAACTCATTATACTCATGGATTCACTACAGTAGGTAAACAAGTACTGAATTGCAAAAGAAAGAGGTAAAGACTTAAATTTTAGAAGCAAATAAATCCTACAATCTCAATAAAACCAATTAAAATAGCTAAATCTGAACAAATCATGAGTTAAGATATTACAAAAGTCCTCTTCAATGAGATAAGCGCAAATTACATGTATCAATAATCACGATAGATATAAAGAATGTGAAAAAAGAGAGTACCTTGATTTGAAGAGAGTGAGAACAAGAGATTTAGCTTAGAGAAGGGTAATGTAAGAAATTTAATAGTAGAGGAGCCTGTGTTGAGTACTAAAATATTTGAGATCTGAAATAGTAGAGCATAAAGCTCATTAAAGCGAGTGCGTCTATTTTAATGAATGATAAGTAATAGTACTACTCCCTACTATTACTTAATAATTTTTGATATTTTTTTTTATGGTTCACAATATTTTTAAGATTTTCTTATTGATTTCCTAATACGGCTTGTTTGGATGGTTGTTACACATCATTTCATAATATATCGTATTATATTATATTGCATTGTATTGTATTGTTTGATAAATATAATATTTGAATAGATTGTATTGTTTGATATTGTTTTATGATATTACACATCAGCAATATAAAAAATAAATTTATAATATTATAAAAAAATGATGTTACGGGATAAATATATTATATAAAAAGGTTGGGTAAATGATAAAATCAAATTATTTAATAATAATGAAGGGTGAGATGAGAGAAAAAAACAAGATAACGACCCAACCACACCAAATCGGTCGTTACATAAAGTGACACATTTATCGTTATGTAACAACTAACAATACAATAGGTAACAACCATCCTTAATCTCCTTTGTTGGAGTTGTTACTCCTTTGGTGACTCGAACCCACAATTCTGGGATTGTAGATGGGGAGTGTCGACCATCCGAATAACTCCTCTTGTCATTTTCTTTCAGATTTTAATAAAGAATTAATTTTTTTCCAAAGTTATTCTTGGAGTAAATATTCTAGAAGTCTTTGTTATATTTTTAATGAATAAATTAAAGTTAATATGATTATTTTATTATTAATTAATGTTAAAAGATATATTTTTTAATATGTGTAAAAATAGATAAAAATCAATTAAAGTGGAACTGAGTAAGTAACTGACACTTCCAGAACTTGCTTTTAGTTTGAATTATGATGAGAGAGAAAGAAAAGACGACAGAAAGGCAAGCGCACGAGGGGTTATTTGGGCGATAATTAGACATGGATTTAAAGTTCAAGATTTTAGGATAATTTATTCAAGTTATTGAGTTGGAAGTTTATCATCTGTAATTATTTAATGAATTGTTTGAGTTAAAATTATTGAGTTTTGTGTGGGACTTAACCTCAAATTCTCCATCATATCATACTTTTTAAGTCAAATTTTTACCATTTGAATTTGAAATTAACAGCAAGTCAGCAACAGATAAGGAAAGAAAAGAAGAAGAAGTAGGAGGAGCAATGAATAAAAAAGAAAAATGATGCCATATAGTCGGTCTCAAAATAATAGTCGAAAAATACTTTTTTTTTAATGTATATATATATATATATATTCTGTATATTATATACAAATTTTACAAACTTTTTCGATTATCGATTATAAATAATTTCTGGCACAGGATAAAAGTGAAAAAAATCCAAAGCAAATGTTAAAATTCGGACCAATTGGACATTTGGCATTGATTACTAATTTCCACCGACACTCGCTTCTTAACACGGTTCATGGGATTTTCCACTTTCATCACCTTGGACCCAATCTTGATCCTTGGGGTTCCTGCCGTTGGGTGATTTGCACAAATAGGATATTTTGGTGCCCCTCTTAATTTTTTGGCCCCGTTTGTCTTACCGGCAGAATTAGAAATTTAACAAGTATTGCTCCTTGTTTGATCTATAAATAACACTTTTGCTTTTAACCTTAAAAGTTTGCTTATGGGATGAATTGTGGGGGGAGGGAGGAGTGAGGTGGTCGAAAGATCAAGATTATTCATTTTTAAGGTTATTGATGTTTGGATAAAACGGCTCATAGATACTCTTAACATGGTGCGCTATTATCTGCTTTGGGCCAGCTCACATGGATATTTTAGAAGGTTTCACATTATTAAGAGTATTTAACTCCTTATAAGTAACTTCTTTTTTTCCTGCTTTTCATGTGGGACTTTGTTCACACACACCTAATAATCACTTTCTTGAACTAAGTTTCACATGACTCATCATTGTTCATAGACTAATTTGGAAATTAACTATGTGACACTCATATAATCCGCGTATTTAGGGTGACTAAAGCTCAAAGGAGAGAATGTGTATGCACTTTTGAAGCTACGGGTAAAGGTGGTAAACCAGCCCATAGACGGGCAAAGGCACTAAGCAGGTCCCCACACCACACTCCGCCGCCATCTCCATAGTCCTGCCAAATTATTGGCTCAAAATACTCTTAACATGGTATGATATTGTCCAATTTAGGGCCAAGCCTACAAATTTTCTCCCAAAAGGCTTCACACCATTAAGAGTATCTAACTCCTTATAAATAACTTTTTTTTTTTTATACTTTTCATGGGAGATTTTGTTTACACACCCAACAATTGAGTATAATTTTCTGCCTACCTGTTACTTTTGATCTTTTAGAACCATTAAAATGGGCTTCCCAGTTAGACTGGCTTATATTAGCCCTTTATTTAAATAGAGTTGGTTAAATTTGTCCGATTTCATTTAAAATCGAGGCTTATAAGTTCGACCCAAGTCAACTTACTTACGTTGTGCTTTTTATCAAGGTTGGGTTGAATCGGCCCGCGGGCTAAATAAAAAAAAATTTCATTCAATATTTAAAATTTGAAAAGACCAAAAAAAAAAAATAACAAAAAAGTGCCCATCAGGGAGGAAATGATTCGTGAGTACATTTCACAAGCATTACTTACCATTTCAATCAAGTGAAATTTGAAGAACTAAGATGATTTTGTATTATAATGAAATATTACGAGAGTACTGAGAACGTTGTAGATGCATAGGACATGAATATCAATCAAATTCCAAAGTAATATGAAGTTTTCAATATGCAAGCTCAGCTTTTGTGCATACAGTCAAAGTTATTGCATTTCATGTCAAGCTATGATTTGTGCATAAAGGAGTAATTTCGTAAGTCCCTTGCATTTAATTACAGACTAACTATATTCTTATTAATCATACAATACTTGAGATTATTTAATACTTTCTTCAAACAGTTTGCTTCTCGTTTTTTTTGTTTTTGCAATTTTTAGATTCAAATTTAGGTTGAAAAATAATTCTTAAAATAACAACAACTACAACAACAACAACATACTCAATATTATCTCATACCATGGGGCCTGAGGAAGGTAGTATATACGCAGAACTTATCTCTACCTTTTGAAGATAGAGAGACTGTTTTCAATAGACCCTCGGCTCAGGAAATAAATTGGAAAAAAAAATGAAGGATTGCCCCGCCCTAGTCATAGGGCTGTGCATTTGGATCGGATATCCGAAATCCGAACCGATCCGCTCAATTTCAGATTTCAGATTTCAGATTTGGATATTTGGATCGGATTTCGAATTATGTTTATTAAAAGTTTGGATATCTGGATCAGATTCGGATTGGTATAATTTTAACTATCCGATTCGAAATCTGAAATTATGAAGGCATGTATCTAAACTTTAATTTCAGATAGCCAGTACTTCCTTTACATCTTCCTCCAAGTTATTACCTTTATAATGGTTGGATTTAGTTACATTGGCACCATAATCCCCTCATAATTGCAGAAACATGAATTTTTATTGCTGTACTGCCTTTTCTACAAAGAAAATATAAGTATGTGTTTTGCAATTTAGAGGCATAACAACTCGAACCTCTAGAGAAATATTTTCTTAGAGATGCAATGTTGATTAAAGGGATGAAAAGCAAAGAGATGTTTGTATAAGCACAGAACACAGTAGAAGCAGATAAGACAGATGCATTAGCCGATTAGATTAGCAATAGCCTTAATAATACGTATAATCTGATCCGAAAATCCGAAATATTTACCCGATCCAAACTTTAAAGTATGATCTGATACGATATTAATTCGTATTGGATTCAGATTGTATTTTGTAGAATCCAAATCCAAATTTTCAATCCGAAATGTGCTAAATCCGATCCGACCCGATCCACGCACAGCCCTACCTAGTCAAGGTCCCTCTTAGGATTGGGTTGGGTTGTTCATCTTAAGGACCCTTCCAATAGATGCTCGGCCCACGCAACTCGCAAGAATCTGTGGCTCGTGATGACTAAGTTGGACTGGGTTGAGCTAGGCCGGCCCAACCCAAAATTTACAACTCTTTTTTTGGGTGGGTGGGGTTGGGGGGACTATACTGTATAGTCGCTCTTAAAAATAATATCCTGTAAAATATATAATTTTATATAATAATATATAATATACATATTTTATGCATAATTAATGTATATTTTTATATATTTGTTTACCGGATATAATTATTTTTGACTGATTGACTAAATGTGTAACTTGCCCTTTTTTCAAAAAAAACAAAAAAACTCAGAACATGCTAATTATGCTCTTGATAGCAATATATTTAATGCTAATTAAGTGAGAGGAAACTTCAAAGTATAGAAAATATATCAATGAAGGAATCAGTACTTGAGACGTGAGAGTGATTTTTTCTCCCAATCCCATGATTAGTGAACTTTGAAATGATATATAAACTTCCTAATTAACTTTGGACCAATTAAATTATTCTCTAAGAGTAATTAAGGAGTTGCCTAATTACTCAGATTATGCTAATTAAATAGTTTCCTAATGATATTAAACATATTTTAGTAAATAATTTTATTGTTATTTTTCAAAGATGATGTACTGGTAAGCATATATGTAAGATAGATTAATGTTACAAATACTTAGTAATAATAGATGTAATAGTACTTAATAATTAATAATATTAGTTTTATTACCAAAAAAAAAAAAATGAAAAAGCCCGTATACTTAAAATACTTATTTGTAGTATTATTAAAATTGAATTTATTTAAAATAATACGACAATCACAGTTTGAGAAAATATCAAATTAATGCCTAATAATATTTCCTTTGGTGTACAGTTACACACAAGGAAAGAATCATAACCGACCTAAACTATTCTTTTTTATACAGTAAAAATGTGAATCCCAGTCTTAGTAGGAAAATATTCTTTAATACTTACTATCTTAACTTTCCAAAATCAATACCAAAACTTCCCTATAAAATCCTAAACTTTTTCTCAAAACATTGTCTGAAATTCACTTATTTGGTAAAATTATCAAATAATATTTCTTTTCTCTCTTGGGTGACTCGAACCCGCAATATGAAAAAGACTTTGTTTTACAATTTCATCCCGACAAAAGCAGAAGAAGAAGCATGTAACGCTAGCAACACGCCATGGATAGTTACTCGTCAAATAAAAGAAATTAGGGACATATACACTCCTCCAATTATTGATTTAAAGGATCCGTGGCAGATTAAAAAAATTATCACGCATTACGAGGCGGTCGTCGGGAAGTTGATCGTGCCTTCCGCCGAAGCTTTCGAGCATATTTTCCGATGTTGGACGTTAGATATGGCTAACATTGTTGAGTTAGGGCGCAAACAAAATATCGATTTATGGGATGAAACTGATAAGAAAAACCCTAAGAAGTATCGTGAAGAATTGGCTTACTTTGAGATGTTGCCTAATAATGATTATGCACTTGTGTGTTTGGATTTGTTTAAAGATCGTGGATTAAGTGTTGATGACGAAATTGGACTATATTGGGATCCTAGGTCTTCAAATTTTAAGTTTAAGTTATTTTGTAAGGGTCATGTTTAATGGAATTTTTGTGATGGCATTCTTTTAATTTGATATTTGATATTCGTATTAAGACCGATTAAATTTGGATTCGACATCGGATATAGTAAAGGGATCTTTGTGATGGTTTCACATAGTTATTTTCATATTGTAAGGAGATTGAAAGATTGTTATACTTGTATATCTAATAAAGATTGGTGGTGATTGGCTTGTGCTATCTAGCAATAATATTAAATTTACGTCTTTTTCTTTTCTTTTTCTAAAAGGATGTTCTTCTTTTCTCTGTTGCTTTGCAATATCATGTGTGAACTACTAACAGTTGTTGTTTATTCATAAAATAAATAAAAAATTAACAAAAAACGGGGCTGATTTTTCTTATTAAAACATATAGAAAAGCCATAAAAAAGGTTTATGTTATATCCTTAATTGGCCTTTTTTGCAGCAATTATAATCAATTCAGATATAAATTTCTTAATATTTTATAAATTAGAATATACATAATTGTAAACATTATAAAAATTATTGTAGATTATAACTTATATTCCTAATTTGTGTTCAATTTTGTAATGTCTGAAAATAGATTGGGATTGCTAGGATTTTCGGAACTGTATAATGAAGAATTAAGGGGAGCTCTTTCGAGGTATAAAAGCTAAACTCTTCTTCTAGTATTGGAATTTTCAAACCCTTACAAAATTCTATCATGTGTACTCGAACTTGAAATGCTACTAATGTGGGATGTTCAAGCTAGTAAATTGATTCTCAAATTGCATAACGTGCTCAAACCCATGTGTTAAAATTGTCTATTGTGACTTAATTATGTTATACCCTTTGTGGGATGAAGGTATTGTATGAAATCAATGTGATTTAGCACTCATTTCTCATATAATGAAAACTTATGAACTTACACTGCTAAGGCCAAAGGTGCCAAATGGTTGATTTGAAACGGAATTCTTTTGTACAAAATATTATAGTTTTGGGACCCTAAATTGTGGTATTGTGAGTACACCTCCACCCATATATATTAAGGTGAGGCACGGCCGCTTTGTGTAGTGTGTGATATTGTGAGTACACCTCCACCCGCATATACGGGGTGAGGCGGCGGGTCCAGCTTGTATAGTTTTGTGGTATTATGAGTACACCTCCACCCGTATACATTGGGGTGAGGCGGCGGGGCCGCTTTGTATAGAGTTACTGGTATTTTAATCGCACTTCCACCCGCATACATTGGGGTGAGGCGGCAAGGCTGCTCTGTGTAAAGATAATTGTAGAGGGCCTCGACTTGAAGTTTGCAAAATGTTATTGAAAGCTCTTACTAAATTTGTTGTGGCTTTAACAGCTAATTAAGCCTTCTATTGTTACCATAACTCAACGTAAGTCATATTGTATTTCCGAGTCCTTGAATAGGTGTTTGGTTTTCATACTAGTACTATTCGACATGTACTAACGTACCTTTTGCCGGGGGCACTGCATCTTTAATGGATGCAGGTGGTTCCACAACGGAAGATATTGGCCAGTGATATCGGTACACTCTTCTCTCAGCTGACTTGGTGAGCCCCACTTCTTTCCGGGGTTGTGCATCTTTTGTTCCGTGTGTATTCTGTTTTGAGGTATAGCCGGAGCCTTGTTGCCGGCACTATCATTGTACTCTTCTATATCTATTAGAGGCTCCGTAGACATTGTGTGGGTTGTGTATTATTGTGAGAAAGTTAAACTAAAGATGTCATAATTGTATCTCATGCCCTTACTGTAAACTATGGTTGTGAAATGTATTGTTTGGGAGACGTATAAATGAAGTATCTAATGGTAGTGGAACTAGTGTTGTCCATGAACCATTGTGGTATTAATTAAGGAAGTTTATATTCTCTTTATCTATGGGAGAGTTGGGTAGAAGGAAATCCAGTAGGCTTGTTTGGCCATGTTATCTCGTTTAAGCGCCAGTCACGTGTCCCGAGGTCGGGACGTGACTCAATTATACCCAATTTAGTAAATTTTTTATGATATTAGCTTTATCACATCCTTTTATAACAATCATACCATCGTAATTCTTAACATAACTAGATTTATGATAATTATTTTTTTATGAATTTATTCAAAAAATAATAACCAATTATATTATGCTCAATAACTTGTAATATTCAATCCAACATATATCACATAATTAGTTTGAAAGTTAATAAAAATTAGTTATATTTTATAAATTTAACTTAATATTTCTCTATTTAGGGTTTAACTTAAATTATTCACTTATTCACAATTTAATGTATGAAGATATTAGATTTATTACATCCCTTTATATTAACCATATTAAAATTTTAATTCTTAAAATAACTGTAGTTATGATAATTAGTTTGCTATTAAATTTGTTCAAGAAAAAAAATAAAATAAACGGCTATATTATGCTCAATGACTTGTAATATTCAATCCAATTAACCAATCTCACAAAATTAAGTTTTATATAGGATCAATGTTTTAACTATATTTACCTATAAATAAATTGATAATATAAAATAGATATGATCAATATTGAAGGATGAATTTTACATATAATGATTTTGTAATGCTTAAAAAAATAACTTTTAAATAAAAAATGATTTTTTCTTATATTTCAAATAATATTTTTAAAGTGTATTGAAAGAATTACAAAGTTAAATATGTGGCTATAAAAAATAATTCAAGCTAAATTGAAGCAACAAAGTTTTTAGGTAATTTTCTAGGTAATAAAATATTCATGTCAATCCTCAAGAATAATTCTCAGCTAAAATCGCAACAACAAAATCTCCATATTAATCCCTAGTTAATAAATTCTCCAGGTAAATCTCCAAGAAATAATCCCCAACTAATATACCACAATAAAATTTTCAGGTAATTCCCTAGGTGATAACATCCCTAGGTAAATCCCCAAGAAATAATCCCCAACTAAAATCACAACAAAAAATTCTCAATTAATTCCCTAGGTAATATAATTCCCATGTAAATCCCCAAGGAATAATCTCTAACTAAATCCGCAAGTAAAACTACCTGGGGAAAAATCACAAAGAAAACAATACTTTTATATTTTTCTATTATTTACCTGCGAATTACCCACGAAAATGATATTTGGGGATTATTTTCCAGATAAATCTCCAGGTAATATTTTAACGCTAAATGGAACCAAATTTATTTGAGGATCCTAGAAAAATCGAATTGCCAGGTAAATATTCTAGAATTTAGACATTATTAGGTTTTCGCATGAAAATTTATAGAAATTCTCAGGTAAAATCTCCATATAATTTAAGGTTTTCTTGTAGTGTAAGCAAATCCAAAGAAGTTGAAGAATTGGAAAAGATAGTTTCCAACTTTTCTTGTGTGATTTTCTCAGTATCTTCGGACGCACATGGTTCCTCATGCAAAAATTGCTGTAGCAGCAACAGAAAAAGTTAAAGCTTACTGTAAAACAAGCAAAATATCATGCAACAACAAGCACATCAATTAGAAAATCAAAGTAAAAATACAAAACTAACATTAAATACCGCAATCAAAAAGTCGAAACGAAAACAACAACATGTAATAATAAAAGTTAAGGAATATAAAAATATACAAATAACACTAAGCCATGTATTAAGGCTACTGTTATAGTCTACAGAAAAGGACAACGAAATCAAGATAGATAGATTGACTCAAGTGGAGACTAAATTTATACCTTCACGGCGAGGACAGGATCAGAAGACCCAAGTGTACTAGCAAATGATACACACAAATCTTCAAAAGTGTTTTTACATTACATATTGCCTGTTGAGGTTCCACTCCGAGCTTTATGCCCAACACAATCTGAAAAAGATCAAACGGCCGCCATCAAGGGGAGAAAAGCAGCAAATTGAGAACGAGTTAATCTATAGGCATATTCCGACGAGTTTAACTTTTATCCACCGATAGTATAAAATAGATTTTTACACTATCAAGTCATTTAAAGGATAACTATAGGTAATTGTTCATAATAAGTGGGAATAAATTAACATGCTACTTGTTAACATACATCAATTGTATATTTTTACCGTTAGTGTATATAAGTTATATCCTATATCATTTTCTTAAGCCGAGGGTCTATCGGAAATAACTTTTCTACCTCCAGGATAAGACTAAGATCTGCGTACACACTATCCTTCCCAGACCCTACCTGTAGGATTTGCTGGGTTGTTGTTGTTGTATTCTATTTGTCAAATCCTACATATTGCTTTCAAATTGTTGCATTAATACATTTTTGAAAGCCAACTTTCAAATGTCATAAAAACCAGCTGTAAACAGATAAGTAGAGAACTACGTGTTGCGGAGACACACGATCATTTGTGCTCGAAGACAGAACAATGTATGACAGGAAGGATAATATAAACTTACTGCAGCTAGACGACACTCAACAACCCGATTATTGTGCCTTTCACATTCACAAGTAAGTTGTGCAATTTCTTTCTGCAGGAAAAAGCAAAATTGTCACTTTTCTACTGAAAGGGGATAAAAGGAGCAAAATTCACAAATGTTTTCCTTCGCCTTAAGAGGAAAAGAAGCATATCTAATCAATACTATAGGCTTATGATGTAGCAGTAAATGGATAAAGGTTTTGTAGCGGTTTAGAAGATGGTTATACATTACCTTGGGAAGGTTAACACCTAATGCAGCCATTATCGCAACAGTGGAAGAGCAAACAAATATCACTACTAAAAATCAGCCCACAAAAAGCGATTAAAGTTGGTCTCTTTTTGTCAAAAAACGACCAAACAGGCCTGGTCACCATTCAGGTGGTCCTTTTATCATAGAGACCAAAGTTGGTCGCAAACTCTATGATAAAAGGACCAAACATTCCTGAAAAACCTGTAGAGACCAACTATGGTCGCCAATTAGCGACCAACGTTGGTCTCTAAATCTATTTCTTAACTAATATAATCTGGGAAATTGCGACCAACGTTGGTCGCAAAAGTAAATAATTTTTTTTTAATTTTTGATAGGCGACCAACATTGGTCGCTAATTGTAAAAAAAAATAATTAAATATTAAAAATAGCGACCAACGTTGGTCGCTTATGTCAAAATTAATTTTTTTTCAGTGAAAAGCGACCAACTTGAGACCAAGGTTGGTCGCTTTTCCTGGTTCATTTTTTTTCAGAAATGCCTGTTTTGGCAGCTACACCACCTGCCAGCTAGAACCAAATTCGTTTCTGGCATAAAAATTCCATAAACAACAACGACAATAACAACAATAACAACGACAACAACAACAACAACAACAACGACGACAACGACAACAATAACAACAATAAACAACGACAACAACAACAATAACTACATTAAACAACAACAACAACAACAACAACAATAAAGAATAACATAGTATAAAGTTCAATAGAACTTATACATAAGCTAAACAAAATAAGTTAAAAGTTATTACAATTCAACGATTATTAATGTCTACATCATTACACTTCATCGTCCGATGAAGTGTCATCACCAAGATGTTGTGGATAAGAATGTTGTTGTGTAGGACCAGAAGTAGCACGGGGAGGGCGAGCCTCTAGCGATGATTCACGAGACCTGGGAATCGGAAAAGCGCCAGAAGCCAATAGAGATTTGAGCTGCTTTTGTATGGCAACATACTGAGCATCTCTAACCTTCTCTCTTTCTTCTCTAACCCTCTCTCTTTCCTTCGCGACTTCTAGCTCGGCTGTGAGCTTTGCCATATTCTCCCGCATAGAGGAGAGGCACTCCCCGTCAAGTTGCTTCGCTTGCGCGAAAGTGCCTATTCCTTGCATTCCACACATATAGCAGTGGAATTTCTTAGCGGGAAGCCCGTATACCTTCCCCCATTTTGGACCGCCAGCAGCCTGCGTCCATAGTCTTTAAGTATCCTCGTCCGACGATTGGATTGGGTCGCCCGATGAAGATGGTGGCTGGCTGCGTACGAATTCTTCAAGCTCAGCTGTGAAGCGACTCTATAAGAAAAATTACATTGAATTAGTATTCGAAAGTTATATAAAAGTAAATCAAAGTACTTAATGAAAATTGAAAACTTACATGTACAGCCGAGGCTCGGTCCTCGACCAAACTTTCTGCATCCGAATCTTTCTTCTTCTTGACAATATGAGTCTCCTTGAATAACTCATCTTTGCCTCATCGGACGGCCCAACTTCTTCTCCTGAAAAGTCATAAATTTTAGTTAATAAATAGATTAGACGTTGAAAATTAAAAGTTAAATTAAACAATTGCGTACCATTTTCCTCTTTATTGAACCGAGGCTGATCGCACCTCCAGTGTGCAGAGAGCCTCCCTTCTCCGAAGCACGAGCTTTCTTTCCTTGCTCGCTTTCTTTAAGAAATCTGCGGTTAGCCATTGCCTTTGCAGATAATCCCATAGACGATCTTGCAACCAGGAGGGCTTCTGGTTCGACTTTCTAGCTCTGAAAAAGCAATGTGATAACCGCTTGCGAGACTTGAGATGGAAGTTAGCAGCTACCTCCGCACTGTAGCGGTGTTCCCATACACACTTGCTCTGTATTTCAAAAGTTAAGTATTTAGATAGAAATATCATAAATATAAATAATTGTACTGCTTAAAAGAACATTTATACCTTAAATTCATTGAAAAATGCCTCCTTAAGCGAGAATGGAAAATCAGTCCAAGTCGCATAAGGGCCATCTAATAGCTTTCTGGTGGCTTGGGTGATTATCCTTGTAGTAACATTACTAGGGATGAACCTTTAATGTAATAAAAAAAAAAGACACATTAATATCTTAGTAAAACCGTACAAAACAATAAAAGTTAAAGATAACAAGTAACTCTTACCCGTCACCCTCGGCTATGATGATCCTTGGAAAATGCATTCTTGTTTATGTAACCTTAACTAACGACTTTGTGTCTTGTTATAGGTTTTGATAATCGACAAACCATCATGGACAAACTACTAAGATTGCTATGGACTTTGTTCTGAGTACAAGTCGAGCTTTCGAGAAACTAGAAGTCCATGCATGGAACAAATCGATGAAGCAAAAAGATTGAAGACTAATGAAGTTGTCATTTAGTCTTAATGTTATTTTGAGTTTTAATGTGTTTGATTTATTTATCGTCTTTAAGAACTTGGCTCAAAGTTTTAAAACGATTTCAAACACTCATTAAAACATTTTTCAAAACAATTGATTTTACAAAACAATAAAATCGTGAACCAAAATTCAGCTGGAAAAATTCCAGAATGTTGACGCCATCCATGGCGACATCAATGGCTTCAGCTGAAAAATTCCAGAATGTTGGCACCATCCATGGCGACATCAATGGCGCGACATCCATGGCGAGATTAATGGCGCGACATCCATGGCGACATCAATGGCATGACATCTATGGCGACATCAATGGCTTATGACTGTTAAGCCACCATCGATGGCGCCATCGATGGCGAAGAGCTGTTGGAGCCAAAAACGGCTAGTTTTTGGGTCTAACGGATTTGTGAGGTTTTGGGGTTATAAATACACCCTCTTAAACCTTATTTGAACACAACACTTCATCCAAAATCATAAGATTAATTGCTTCAAGTTTTCATATCCAATTGAGCTAATTTTTGAGCTATTTTCTTGAAGGCTAAAGTTGTGTTCTTGAGCTTATATTTTCTTCACTTCATCTACTCTTGTGAGAGTTGTATTTTGAGTGAAATTTGTGTTGTCATACACCTAAGGGAAGTTATCCCTTGTTGTATTAAGGAAGAGAGTCTTCCTTGTTGTTCACGGAACTTGTGTGATTCAAGTATTCGTGATTGTAACGGTTGGTTAGGCACCCGCAAGTCTAACATTGCAAAGCTTGTGTGATCAAGTCTTTGTGGAACGGTTGGTTAGGCACCCGCAAGTCTAACATTTGCAAAGCTTGTGTGATCAAGTCTTTGTGGTTGTAACAGTTTGTTAAGCACCCGTAAGCTTGACAGAGATGTGAAATACTCAAGTGTGATCTTGAGGAGTGGACTAGCTACAGGTTGTAGTGAACCACTATACATTGTTGTGTACGTTCTCTTTTATATTTCCGCACTTTATTTCTCGCAATCTTATTTTCGCACTTAAGCTTTCAATTATATATCTTGTTTGCGAAAATTAGACAAAGTTCCTTAAAACGCTATTCACCCCCCCTCTAGCGTTGTGCATATATTTTAACAAGTGGTATCAGAGCCTAATTCTCTACAAGCCTTAACCGGTTGAGAATAAGATCTATGGCATCGTATTCTAGAAATGTATATGCAGATTTAAGTGAAGGACAGTCCACATCGAGACCTCCTCTCTTTGATGGGACAAACTACACTTACTGGAAGGAACGTATGAGAATGTACGTGCAAGCCACTGATTACAGACTATGGCTAATCATAGAAAAAGGTGAAGAAACCATCACCAAAAAGGAAGGTGAACTTATGGTTCCGAAACCTGAAAGCGAATACACAGATGAAGATTTTAGAAGGCGCGAAGCTTACGCCAGGGCTATAAACATGCTGTACTGTGCAGTAAATCCGGATGACTACCGAAAAATCGCAGGATGTAAAACGGCCAAAGAAATATGGGACGAACTTCAAATTACTTACGAAGGTATGTTCCAAGTCCAAAAGGAATTTATGTCTTGGGAAGAAGATGACTCCGGCAAGGAGTCAAGCGATGGAGAGGAAATCAAAAACCTCTGTCTCACAGCCATTGAGGACATTCCTCAAGAAGACAAAGAGGTTAGTAACATTTCTTCCAATGGCGATTTTACTTTGGTAGAATTACAAAACGCTTTTGAAGAATTGTATGACAATTTTGTTGGCATAAATAATAAATACAAATCCCTGAAAAAGAATGCCTTAGACTCAGAAAAAGAAATAGAAAAATTGTCTAAGGAAAATGAGAAACTTAGGGAAGAAAATAAATTCTTTGGAAAAAGAAGTGCCGATAAACCCGAAAGTTCAAATAGCCCTTGTAATTCGTGTAAATCCCATAAGGCTCAAGTAGAAAAATTAGAGGCTACTATTGATAAATTAAATAAGCCTCAAAAGAATTTAAATCTTGTTTTTGATAAATTTTCTGTTGCTAAGGAAGGAATAGGCCATAAAAATAAAGGGAAAAACAAAGTTGGAAATCAACCTAGTACCTCTAGAACTAAACTACCTAGGAAGAAAAATACTAGGTATAGAACTCAAACAAATAAGCGACCCGTAAACAACAACGGTAAGAAAAACCATGTAGTATTTCCAAAGGGAAATAACGGAGTCCAACCTAGGCAATATTTTCATAAGCCTAGTGCGCATTTTGATAAACCTAGAACTCGATATGATTTTCGTATGCGTAGTACTCATTACGATTTTCATAAATCTAGTACTAATCATGCTCAACCATACACGTGGAATCCAAATGTTATTTGTCACTACTGCAATAGAGTAGGACATATTGCGCCTGTATGTTATACGAAATATAGGCATTTTTGTACAAATAATGTATATGCATTTGCGGCTAACGCGAAAGGACCCAAAAAGGTTTGGGTACCAAAATCCTGTCATTAATTTGATTGCAGGTGTGCTTGAAGGCATCAAGTGTACTTTAGTACCTTGATAGCGGATGCTCCAAGCACGTGACTGATGATGCATCCAAATTTTGGGTACAAAACCAACAAAGGAAGAACATGTCATCTTGAGTGACAACAAAGAAAAAACTATCGGCATTGGTTCGGTTAGTAAAAACCCTTCTTCTTCTATTAATGATATTTTGTTGGTCAAAAGTCTTAAACACAATCTCTTGAGCATTAGTCAATTGTGTGACAAGTAGAATTGTGTAACTTTCTATCCTAAGACTTTTATCGTAGAAAACCTTAGTGTCAATAAGGTAATTCTACAAGGTGCTAGAATTGATAATTTTTATATGGTAGATTTTGAAAATACTTCTTCCATTATTGCTAAGTGTCTTATGAGTAAGGAAGAAGATACTTGGCTATGGCATCGTAGAATAGCTCACATCAACATGAATCATTTGAATAATTTGATTTCTAAAAGACTTAGTAATCGGCTTACGAAAAATTAAGTTTGAAAAGGATTCAATATGTGATGCATGTCAAAAGGGTAAGCAAGTAAGGTCTTCCTTTAAGTCTAAGAATGTTGTTTCTACGACAAGACCCTTACAACTTTTGCATATGGATCTTATTGGACCTTCTAGGACAAAGAGTTTTGGTGGTAACTACTATGTCTTTGTAATTGTTGATGACTATTCTAGATATACATGGACCTTATTTCTTAGTCATAAAAATGAAGCATTTGATGTATTTAAGAGATTTGCGAAAAAGGTCCAAAATGAAATGAATTGTAACATTGTTGCAATTCGTAGCGATCATGGGGGAGAGTTCGAAAAAAAGACGAATTTGATGTCTTTTGCGGAGAACTCGGTATTGATCATAACTTCTCAGCCCCATGCACACCACAGCAAAATGGAGTGGTGAAACGTAAGAATAGATCTCTTGAAGAGATGGCTAGAACTATGATTAATGACTCAAAAATTCTTAAGAATTTTTGGGCTGACGCTATTAGTACTGCTAGCTATGTTTTAAATCGCGCAGTAATTCGGCCCATACTATTGAAAACCCCCTATGAACTGTTTAAAGGTAGAAAGCCCAATCTTTCCCACCTTCGCGTATTTGGTTGTAAATGTTTTGTGCATAACAACGGGAAGGACAATTTAGGAAAGTTCGATGCTAAATCGGACGAAGGCATTTTCCTTGGTTATTCGTTGCATAGTAAAGCATATAGGATTTTTAATAAACGAACTTTAACTATTGAGGAATCACCTCACGTGGTGTTTGCCGAAAATGACTCTCGATTGCTGAGAAAGGATTTTTGTGATGATCTTGCAGATTCATTTGAAGGAATCCGTCTTGACGAATGAAGGTCCAAGCCATACAAAAACGGATGATGGTGAACGACCTCAAGAGGATGAAATCAATGAGCAAGATGATCTTCCTAACGAGTGGAGAACTTCCAGATATCATCCAATTGACAAGGTAATCGGAGATATCAAACAAGAGGTAAGTACTCGAAATACTCTTAGGAACACAATCACACACATGGCTTTTGTTTCTCAAATTGAACCAAAAACCATTCCGACACAATTAATGATGAACATTGGATTTTGGCAATGCAAGAGGAGCTTAACCAATTCAAACGAAATGATGTTTGAGAATTAGTGCCAAAACCTAATGATCATAAAATAATTGGTACGAATGGGTTTTTCGAAATAAGCTAAATGAAAATGGAATAATCACTAGAAACAAAGCTAGGTTAGTAGCCAAAGGCTACAATCAAGAAGAAGGTATAGACTATGAAGAAACGTATGCACCTGTCGCACGACTAGAAGCTATTCGTTTACTTCTTGCTTTTGCTTCTTCCATGAATTTTAAATTGTACCAAATGGATGTTAAGAGTGCTTTCCTTAACGGTGTTATCCAAGAGGAAGTTTATGTCGACCAACCTCCAGGGTTTGAGAACTTTGAGTTTCCAAACCATGTATTTAAACTCAAGAAAGCTCTCTACGGTCTTAAACAAGCTCCCCGGGCTTGGTACGAGAGATTGAGTAAGTTTCTTTTGGAAAATGGTTTCCAAAGAGGTAAAGTCGATACCACTCTGTTCATTAAGAACAAAAATAACAACATCCTGTTAGTACAAATATACGTAGACGACATTATTTTTGGTGCTACTAACGACTCTTTGTGCAAGGAGTTTTCTAAGCTCATGACAGAAGAATTAGAGATGTCCCTGATGGGC
Source organism: Nicotiana obtusifolia (assembly GCA_002018475.1). Taxonomy (NCBI): domain Eukaryota; kingdom Viridiplantae; phylum Streptophyta; class Magnoliopsida; order Solanales; family Solanaceae; genus Nicotiana; species Nicotiana obtusifolia. The sequence goes on along the minus strand of MCJB01048671.1, from coordinate 1,989 downwards.
GAGCTCAATTTCTTCTTGGGATTGCAAGTGAAGCAAATGAAAGAGGGAACTTTCATATGCCAATCGAAGTATTGCAAGGAGTTGCTTAAGCGATTTGAGATGATCAACGCCAAAGCAATGCCTACTCCCATGAGCACTTCGGGAACCCTAGACAAAGACGAGAAAGGTAAAGAAGTAGACATCAAGAAATACCGAGGTATGATCGGATCTCTACTTTACCTTACTGCGAGTCATCCTGATATAATGTTTAGTGTATGCTTGTGTGCAAGATATCAATCTTGTCCGAAAGACTCACATTTGAGCACAGTCAAACGGATAATGAAATATCTCATCGGCACAATGAACATGGGACTATGGTATCCCAAGGGTTCATCCTGCCAACTTATTGGCTATTCCGATTCCGACTTTGCAGGTTGCAAATTGGATAGGAAAAGCACCAGTAGCACTTGCCACTTGCTTGGTAGTTCGTTAGTTTCTTGGTTTAGCAAGAAACAAGTCAGTGTTGCTTTATCCACCACTGAAGCGGAATATGTAGCCGCTGGAAGTTGTTGCGGGCAAATCCTTTGGATGAAACAACAACTTGTGGATTACGGCCTACGGCTTGATCACATTCCAATTAAATGTGACAATACTAGTGCCATTTGTCTCACGAAGAATCCCGTTCTTCATTCGAGAACTAAGCACATTGAAATTAGGCACCATTTTATAAGAGATCATGTTCTCAAAGGAGATGTCGAGATTGAGTTTGTTGAAACTCGAAATCAATTAGCAGACATATTTACGAAACCTTTAGAGAAAGAGTCATTTTTTAGAATTCGAAGCGAGCTTGGAATTCTTGACTCAACATTGATCTAATTATGTGCATAATTATTTATATTGTGTTTGAACATTACTAACTTGAGCGTCGGAGACGTTTTTTATTTTGTTTGCAGGTTTCCCCATCATTTTGATGAATCTTTAAGCAAGGGGGAACGAGTTAAATTGAGTTTTAAACTCAAACAAACAATTTTTTCAAGTTAGAATGATCAATAATCGATTACTATATGTTTATAATCGATTATTACACTTTACTGGAATGTTTACAAATTCCAGAGACTTAAAGAATCGATTATATTTATCAAATAATCGATTACTTAAGTCACATAATCGATTATCCCAACAAAATAATCGATTATCAAACTCACTGGAATTCACAAAATTTTCAGTACATTCAAATAATCGATTATTCAGTAATAGGAACCAAATAAATAGAGGAACCAAATAATCGATTATCACATCTACATAATCGATTATTCAGCAGTAGGAGCCAAATAATCGATTATCTGGACGAAATAATCGATTATTTGACGAGCTGGTTTGAAAAACTAGCCGTTTTATAGCCGTTAGAAGCTTGGAAAATGTCCAAAATGACCCCCAACGGCTCTTTCACTTACCTACTCTATAAATAGAGGTTCAATACTCTTATTCAAGACCAAAGAGTTCAATTTTTCAGATTTGAATCAAAATCAATTTCTTCAATACACTATACAATGCTCTTCAATCAACATTTCTCATCAATTTTGTCTCAAATCAACTTTCTTCCATCCATGAAGATTTGATTCGTGCTTTCTATTCGAACCTTCGAAAAATTGATGAACATCTCGTCACTTCCGTAAATGATACGGAAATTTTTCTCACATACGAGATTATCTCGGAAATCACCGGACTTCTTCCACATGGAGAAGACATTTCTTTATACACCGGTGCTCGCAGAGCCAGATTTGACGAAGTATCTTTCGTGGCTCAAATGGGCATAGAACAATTTCACCGTTCAAATCATCGCCCTACCATCACAAACATGAACGAAGAGTACAGACTACTCTTCTATATCATTACGCGCATATTAAAGCCGAGGAAATTTTCTCACACTATTATGTCGGCCGAAGACGTGAAGATTATGCACGCCATCATAAATTGCGCAAAGATAAATTGGCCACAATTTATCATGAT
>MCJB01048670.1:22066-65605 GCA_002018475.1 Nicotiana obtusifolia | reverse complement strand
AACTCTATCTTCCCCCTTCTGGCATCATCGAAAAAAATTAAAACAACTGTAAGACAAACTAAGCAATCATTTAATACAAGATTCATGGCCACTGAGGCTACACCACAAGCACAAAAAAATCAAAGCAAATGAATGATGCTGATGATATAAACCATGTGAGAAGCTGGTAAGCAATATAAGATAATTTATTTAGTAGTGCCAAATTATGCCTAGGGCCTTGATCTAAAAGCATTAAGACAAAATAAAGTAGAACTTCCTTCATACTAATCAGAATAAGACATTGAAAACAAAAGACATGGCACCACTAGGCAACTAGAATTAGACATACGATAGGGGTAAAGGACCGAGGTCAAGGGTGAGAGGTGGAGGGGGTCAAGGCTTTCACAAGAGTAGAAATTTATTGTGCATGAGCCTCTCCGTCTTGTCTCAGCTCTTCCCTAAGCTGCTTGGTTTCCTTTCTTAGTTTATCATTGTCCTCCTGAGTTTAACATTTTCCTCCAAGGCCAACTCTAACCTTTTAGAAAACTCAACAGCCTGCCGCTTCCAGGCAGAATAGCAGTTCCAATTGGACCTTTAGCTTTGATCTTGCCATAGTCACACTGCTTGAGTGTAACTGCATCTAGAACATCATTGTAATTGCCATACTTCAGCTCAGGCAGAGAGATATTGAGCTTGCCAAACAGCTGAGTCAACATGAAAGCATATGGCATAGCATGTTAAGGCTTGGAGGTGTCTGCAGCCCTTGCCATGTGTTGGATCATCAAACTAGGAAGGTTGATTGCCTTGCCTGTGTCTAACAGCTCCATCACAACCATGTCAAGTAGAATAGCCTCATGCCTCCTCTCAAACCTCTGCAGAATGCAAGAATTCACAAAATGGAACAACAACTTGTGAAAATGTGTCATATCAATCTTATACACCTTTTGAGGAGCATCGAGTTCAGACTTCTGGGAAACCTTTATGGTAACCACAATACCTGTATCCACATCATTGTCAATTGCGGGCGATTATTTCTTCAAATAATTTTCAAATACAAGGGAAGGATGTTTAGCAGCAGACCAAGCTCTTCAGCATCAAATTCCAACTCAAAATGTCTCGCAAAGCTCTTCACCACTTCCATCAAACTAAAAGTTGGCATAGAACTCAACTACTGCAGGTACACACACAGGAGGAAAGGATTTCACAAACAAGTGTGTCCATCCCTGCATGTCAAGCTTCTCTACCAACTGTGCCATACCCTTTTCATCAGTGTTGGCCGGTATCTTCCCATTTAAGACTTTTCAATTTTTGAACTCTTTCATCATGTCAACTACCTCTGATTCAATATTTTTCTTCTTCCCAATGATATTCTTCTGAGTGGAGGCAGTTGCTTTGGTGGGTTTGACAACGGTCCTCTTCACTGATGGTTTCTTGCCCTTAAGGGAATAACTAGGTTCATCATCCTCATCCAACTTAACAACAACTTCCATAGAAGTAACTAGCTTTCTTGTCCTCTTGGCACTCCTAGCTTCCTTGATCATTTGTGCATCAACAACTTTTCTCTTGCTCCCAGTGAGAGGAGTTTTAGTAGGTGGAGCCACTTCCTTACTTGCCTGTGAAGCTATTCTTGTAGGCTTTGCAGGAGCTTTTCTTTTCTTCTTTCCCGCCTCAGATAGTGGCAAGTCATCCTCATCACTTTCAACCTCCTAATCTCCTACGGAAGGAGTTAAGGAGGGCCTTGGTTCCTGCGACCCTTCCTTTTCATTAACATCTTCCAAAGGGGCCATGACTGTATTTCCAATAGTCATAGAGCCTTCAAATTCTTCACTCGCATTTTCTTCCTCACTGTCAGATTCAGAATCGTCACCTTCAATTTCTTTTTCATTATCTCCTATACCCTCATTGCCCTCATTCTCAGAGTCTTCTTATCCCTTATTTCCCTTTTCTCCTTCTGAATCTCCCATATGTTCACCCTGTTGTTCTTCTATTTCACCTTCATTCTCCTTTTCTGATGCACCCTCATCCTTACTTTTCTTTTCCTCAAAATTGTGGTCTTTCTCTTCTTCCCCTTCTCCGTCTTTATTGGTTTCCTCATCCTCTTCATAATCAGTCCAGGTATAAGAACTTCTATCAGAACCTTCTTTATCCCCTATTTCTTTCTCACCTTCCCCCTCGACAACAGGCCAGTCTGCAACTACTTCTAAGTTCTCATGCTGTGCTACAGCTTCCTTTTCTACTGCAGTGCTTTCTACATGCGCTGTGTCTCTAAGAGGTTCAACAATATCTGGGGACATATCTATGGAAGATGTCAGAACATCAAGTTTTAATGGGGAAGGTTTTGCCTGAGCATCCTTGTCGATTGTAGGTTCCCCCTGAGCAGTAGGCGCCTTAACTTCTGGTTCTCCTTAGAAACAACACTATCAACTGGTTTTCCATCTTTTACTGATTTCCTTGAAGTAGCCTTGACCTTTGTGGGTTTGGAGGTGATTTGTGGGTCAGTTACAGTTGCTTGGGTGGTTGTTTTTAGGGATGAAAGTACAGAGATGTTAGAGGCTGGAGGTGGAAGAGTGACAATAGGTGGTGGTGCACAGGTGCAGTGATATCAGAGGGTAGAGGTTGAGAAATAGTAGGTAATGGTCCAGAACTAACAACTGATTTTACACTTTTCTTTGGCTTAAACTTCTCAATTTTAATTTAGACCCATGCTTTGAGGATGATTTTGTCTTTGAGGGAGTCTGCCTAGGCTTTGTCATGATTGAGAGAAGATGAGATGATTTGCTTTGTTTCTCGCTTAAGGTTGAGGAGAAACAGTGAATTTGGGTGAGGTGTTACGAGATGGTTTTAAAGGGAAGTAGTCCTAATTTGACTCGAAGAGAGAGAGAGAGAGAGAGAGAGAGAGAGAGAGAGAGAGAGTAATTGATTTGCGTTCTAATAGGACTCTAACAACTGATATATTTAACGAAGGGACTTTTAGAATTAATAGGAGTGTTACCTTTATAAAATTCTCCGTTGATCCTTGACTTTGAAAACAAATAGAATTGATGCCTGCTTGGTTAAGGATGTCTGAATGCAACCGTAATTCCAGTTATTAAGTTCTAATGACTTTAGACAAGATGGCACGTACCTGAGTCAAAGAACCAACTCCTTTGCAATTCCTTAGTCCTTTTCGCAGTAAAGCTTCAGACACAATAGGTTAATATCATAATACACAATCATTTGTAAGATTTGCGAGGCAAGTGTGTATACATAGAACAAGTATGAGACAAAATCAAGTATTTGATACCTCCGACATCTACAACTATTGACCTTTTTACTAGCCAATCATTGGGGTTCAACTTAGTGGGAGGACTTGATTAATCATGGTTCTAGCCTGTTTCTTTCAAAATAGTCCCTACTCAGTGCCTTAGTGAAAATGTCAGCAATTTGATCTTTAGTTTTACAGAAGTTTATTGAGATACTTTCTTTTTCAACATTATCTCTGAGAAAGTGGTTTCTGATGTCAATATGATTAGTTCTCTTATGCTGACATGGATATTTTATAATATTTATAGCACTAGTGTTGTCACAAAAGATTGGAACAACATCAACGAAAATACCATACTCCTTGAGATGATGTCTTATACAAAGAAATTATGCACAACATGATGCTGCAACTACATATTCTGCTTTAGCTGTAGATAAGGCCACTAAGTTATGTTTCTTTGTTCCCCAAGACACAAGGCATGAACCAAGGAAGTATGCTGTTCGAGAAGAGTTTTTTCTGTCAACATGGAAACCTGCATAGTTATCATCAACAGACCAACTAAGTCAAAGTTAATTCCTCTTGGATACCACAGACACAAATCAGGAGTTCCTTTCAGAAGTATTCTTTTGACTGTCTTTCAGTGAGACTCCTTGGGATTTGCTTGAAACCTTGCACATAGACCCAAACTAAACACATTCATTCTTGTAGTGAGATACAAAAATGAATCAATCATTTCTCTATACTGTTTTTGTCTAATATTTTTCCCTTCTTCATCCAAATCAAGCTTTGTTGCAATGGCAATAGCAGTATCAATTGACTTTGAAGAATCCATATTGAATTTCCTCAAGAGTTCTTTGATGTATTTTTGCTGGTGAATCATGGTTCCAATTGGTGTTTTCTTGATCTGTAGCCCAAGAAATAAATTCAACTCACCTATCATGCTCATTTCAAATTCATTCCCCATCATTTCAGCAAATTCTTTGCACAATATTTTATTAGTGGCCCCAAAAATAATATCATCCTCATACACAAGTACAATAAGGTTCTTTTCTTTGTTCTTCAGAAACAATGTATTGTCCACTTTTACCCTTAGAAAGTCATTAGCTAAGAGAAATTTTGAGAGCCTCTCATACCAAGCTCTTGGAGCCTATTTCAGTCTATATAAAGCCATGTCCAATTTGAAGACATGATCGGGGAATTCTTCACTTTCAAAGTCAGGAGGTTGTTTAACAAACACTTCCTTCTTCAAGTAGCCATTCAGAAATGCACTCTTTACTTCCATATGATATAGTATAAATTCCATATATGCAGAAAAGACTATCAACATTTAGATGGCTTCAATTTTGTCTACTGTAGAAAATTTTTTATCATAGTAAATTCCTTCTTCTTGATTGTATCCCTGAACCACCAGTCTAGCCTTCTTCCTTGTCATATTTCCTTTCTCATCCAGCTTGTTCCTGAACATCTGGTTCCTATGACAGTTCTCTTTTTGGGTCTTCACACCAGATGCCAAATCTTACTCCTTTCAAATTGGTTTAGCTCCTCCTGCATGATCATTATCCATTCTGGATCTTTTAAGTCTTCCTTTATGTTTTTAGGCTCTATCTAAGAGAGAAATACAGTGAGTGAACACACGTTTCTCAAGGATGATCTTGTTTGTACTCCTGCATTTGGATCAGAGATGATGTTTTCAAGGATGAGAACTTTGGTGCTTTCATGGCCTAACTTGTAGACCCTAAGATGGTTCATCAAAGGAGTGTCCTAAAGGACCAGCGTCAATGGGTGCAGATTCGACTGTCTGAGTATATGTCAGGGTTGTCTTACTACTTCCTGTTCTTTTATCACTTTCATCACCTTCCTGATTACTTAATGTTTCTTCAGGCTATTGCTCAAATTCTCCAGACGTCCTTTTCTCTATGAGCCCTATATCACAATCTTCATCCTACAAACCTCTCTCAGCCATGTTGTTAGATTCATCAAAGATTACATGAACATTTTCTTCACACACATAGTTCTTTTATTTAACACTTTATATGCTTTATTATGTGGTGAGTATCCAAGAATACTCTCTCATCACTTCTATCATCAACTTTACCTAGAGCTTCTTTGCTATTGTTGTGCTCAAAACATTTGCACCCAAAATCTCTTAGGTGAGTGATGTTGGGGCTTTCTTCCTCGAAGTAACTCTAGGGAGTTTTATCAAGATCGGGTTTGACCATGCACCTATTTAACAAGTAACAGGCAGTATCAACTGCCTCAGCCTAGAAGCTTTAGGCAATCTACTAGCAATTAGCATAGTCCTACTTATATCTTCTAGAGATCTGTTCTTTCTTTCCATAACACCATTTTGTTGTGGATTTTTGGGCGCAGAGAAGTTTTATTCAATGCCGTGAGTTACAGAATTCAAGGAATTTAGAATATTCAAAATCAGTTCCATGATATGTTCTTATACTTGACGCGACACTTCCTAGTTTCTGTTGAATCACTTTGACAAACACACAAAATACGTCAAAAGTTTCATCCTTAGATGCTAGAAACAAGGTTCATGTGTACCTACAGAAGTAATCAAAAATCACAAACATATACTTCATTTCTCCCCTACTCTTTACCCTCATGGGTCCACATAGGTCTATGTGGAGAAGTTCTAGGGGTTTGGAGGTACTGAAAACTTTCTTAAATTTAAAAGATGACCTTACATGTTTAACTCTGACACATGCATCACAGACCTTGTCAGATGCAAACTCAACTTTTGGTAACCTAAGAACCACCTCCTTTGCAGCCAACTTATTAAGTTGAGATAAACTGGCATGACCCAGTCTTCTATGCCATAATAGTGGATTATCTTCCGCTACACTTAAACATATATACTCACTCTGAAGAAGAGATATAATAGATATCTTGTAGACATTTTATGTCTCTTATGTTTCAGCATAATTTCATTAGTATCCAATGTAGTGACAGTATAAATTGTTGAATTGAACTTTACCTCATTACGTCTATCACGCATTTGATAGATACTAAAGAGATTATGCTGGAGTTCGACTACATAGTATACATCTTCTATAGCATAAGAAAGTGATTTACCAACTTTACCAGTTCGTTTTTATTGAAAAAAGGAGAATTAAATCTCTTTTTAGCCAGAAAGGCAAGACATTGCATGTCCTTTTTTTATTGACCTTAATTCACTTAGCTTGAACAGAGGGAGTAACTGTGGTTTTTCTTCTATTTCCATATTCTTAGGTAGGCCACAGGTTTTTCTAAACTGAGCATGAATTAAAGCATGGCAACTGTCTCTGAAGTGTCTCACCTTTCCATAGTGATTGAACTTCTTATTATCAGAAATTCCTACATACTGGATCAAATCTAGGTATGGATTTCCTATAGACAATTCCTGATTTATTTTTGTTGCAATTCTCATTCAGCCAGTTGAAAGCATCAGAGAATCTATGCCACTTGCTTAGTCTAGACAGTTCAAACTACCTTTTCAAGGTTCTCTTGTAGTACTTTATTCCTACTGTCAGCATCATACAAACTATCCTTAAGCTCTTTTAGTTCCCTTTCAAGATTATTTTATAAATCACTTATTATTCCCTTTCTATTGGCAAGAGCTTGTTGCTCATTAAGTGTAGTGAGTTCAAGGACTTAGTTCTTAAGTGCCTTAATTTGTCTTTCATGATCACTTTTGTTTGATTCAAGATTTTTTAAATCAAGTTTGACACATGAAGGATTGCTTACCATGATGATTTCCAACGCTTAACCTATCCATTTCGCTCATCATGGTTACTATTATGGCTAATAGTTATTTTTTAGACACAACATGAATGTTTTCTTTCCAATTAGATATACTTACCTGATTTGATTCATCTTCAGCCTCTAAATCATTCATGGCCATCATCCCTATCACTTCCTCTTCTATCTTGCTTTCTTCAATCGCCATCACTGCTAACTTAATATTTTCATTTCCATAATCAGCTTCCAGAGTCCTCCCTATGTCATGCGCAGAAATGTTGGAGGACACCTTGTAGAGAATATTTCTTGGCAGACTCCTATAAAGGAGGTCCTTTGCTTTAGCATTTTTCTGAATTATCTGGGGATCCTCAACATTATATTCTTCATCTACTTTGATGTTCTTGTTTCTGTTGTTGTCCACTTTTGTAGGTATGATTGGCCCATGATTAACAATTATCCATAGGTCAAAATCAGTTGCCTGAAGGAATACTTCCATACGCATCTCCAGTCATCATAGTGGTGCCCATCAAAAGGAGAGGGTCTTCCAATATGCATCCCTAGCTGTAGGGATGCTCAACCTCAATGATAATCTCGTGTGAGTCAATTAAAGCATAATGACCGATAGCCTTATCTTCTTTCTGCTCCTCTTTGTCACTTTCACTATCTTCATATGCTGCTAGAAAGTTTGTTTCATGGCCTCAGTGAACCCCTTGCCTAGATTTTTGCTTTTATTTAGACCATGCTCCTTCAACTTATCCCTTTTTTCTTTCTCATCTCTTTCTTTCTTCCATTCAATTTTTCACATTGGACAGTCTTTGACCATGTGATCCATTTGTTACACTTATAACAACCATCATATGAAGACTTGTCTATCTACTTAGATTTGCTATTGCTTTCTCTCTTTGGTGCATTCTTAGAGTTCTTCATGAATTTTTTGAACTTAGCAAAAATTGCTAGGTCCAGATATTATTGTCAGACTCATCTTCTTTGGAATCCTTAAGAGCCAGTGCCTTATCTCTCTTTAGTTCCTCCTTGCGCCTTTCTCATCTCATGAGTTTTTAAGTTTCCAATCAACTCGTCTGGTGATATCTTGTCCAATTCCTTTGGTTCCGGAATGACTGTGACTTTTGATTCTCATGAAGCAAGAAGAATCCTCAGAACCTTGCTAACCAGTTCTTCAGAGGTATTTACCCAATGACTTTAGTTCATTTGTTATGATAGTGAACATGGTCATCATCTCCTGAATAGGTTCGGACGCCTTCATAGAGAAAAGCTTATAGTTTCTCATGAGCAACTCAATTCTTGATCTCTTCACCTGATTGGTTCCTTCATGAGCAGCTTGAAGTGCATCCCATATATCTTTTGCCTTGGAGCAGGCATATATCCTGTTATACTCATCATGACTAAGTCCATAAATGAGAATCTTCTTGGACTTGGCATTCTTTTCCATCATCCCGAAGTCAGCTGCCACAAATTCAGAAGGGTCCTTGGGAAAAGTTTCATTTTACTCATTTTGTTTGGTGGGAGTCAATGGTCCTCGATTCACTATCGTCCATAGTTCACAGTCCTCAGCCGTTAGAAAATCCTCCATTCTTGCCTTCCACCAACTGTAATATTTTTTATTAAACAGAGGTGGTCTAGTAGTTGATGGTCATTTGTTGATTCCATGTGTACCACTCATTTTCTTCCAAAATCTCTCTAGGTATTAACCACGTTTAAGAGAATCGGCTCTGATACCGATTGTTAGTTTGAGTGACGCCTTCTTAAATTACTAAAGAACTTTATTTTTTCCTTACTCCTTACACATAAATAAACTAAACATTAAAGTAAGACATCAATTTTACATGAAAAATCACCCGACTCAAATGTGCAAAAATCACGACCTACCACGTAGGAGTTTAACTTCAACTACAACCGAGCCAAATGTACTGATTATAATACTTGTAACCCAATGCCCCCACACTTCTCCTACTTCTATTTGTTGTGTGAAAATTACAAGTTACACTAACTTGCACTCTCATACAATATTTCAACTAATATCGTTTGAATATCATCATGATTACAACTCAATCTCCAAATACACATAAACTAAATAGACTCAAGAAATTAACTTTCTGAACAAACTTGACGAGAGACTTGACGTACATCTTGAACTGAAATTGCTATGCTACTTTCTTCAGTCAAAGTGTAAAAGGATGATCTTCAATAGTCCATAGGCAAAGTATTTAACTTCCCAATGCTTCGAGATCTTTGAGAGTCCTACGCATAGTCAAACGCTCGTTTGCTTGCAAATCCTGAAGTCTAGAGCACTCCACAAACCTTGTGAGTCGTATCTTCCAGATATCTTGCCAGATATCCTTAGGCAATAACCCGTATCGTATCAAGAGTCCTTCCCAACAATATCTGACTGCAGTAACTTTTTATAAAAAGTTACTGCCTTGTAAAGACCTTCAGCAGCTACTGTGAAACCTGGTTCTTACCACACGGTTATTGCACACACTTGTTAATCATAAAAAACTTAATTCTCAACAGTTAAAGTTTAAATCTTATGAATTATTATGATATTCATGCAAAAAGTATTTAGACAATCAATTTACTTAAAAGTCAATTATAAGTAACTATAACTAAGAAGTATCACTCCTAATTCGGTAACCTAAAAATGATACTCCTTCTGTCCTAATTATGTGACCTTCTTCGCTTTTCGAGATTTAAATATTTAGATTTTGACCATATATTTGGATATAGAAATTTTTAGTTTTTCGAAATAATATTTTTGAAAACTGTGTAAAATGTATTATAAGTAATAATAATTAATAATTCAAAATATTTAAAGTACATATAATTTTACTGTCAAAGAATAATTCATTTGACTCTCAAGCTCTGAACATCTTCACATAAGTTAGGATGGAGGGAGTAATTTATTACTCCTATAATAGATTAAATTACAAAGGTACAATAAAATTTTTCTTTACACCATCATGCGTAATGTAGTAGAGTTCGAAAATACAAAACATATTAAATGATGAAGAAAAGAACGTCTTGTAAGCACTTGATAAAAATAGTAGGAAAATTGTTACGTATTACCTTATTAGTATCTCTTTCCATCTTCTTCTAAACTTGAAAAAGCCATCTTAATTCTCATCTCATCTTCCTAAAAAGCACTGCTTGTTTTTAACGCTTGAATAACCATGGACGAGCAAGAGATTCTTGGGAAAAAAACAGTAGAAGATGCTTACGACTTCATCAACATTATTCCAAAACCAGAAAATGACTCAAAATCAACTACTCTTTACAAAGACATTCCTCTTAAATCCACCAACAACACCTTCATACGCCTTTTCAGGCCAACGAATCCACCCGAAAACAATAAGCTCCCACTCATCATATACTTCCATGGAGGTGGCTTCATACTCTTTAGTGTAACTTCTGTTATCTTCCATGAATATTGTAGCTCCATGGCAGCTCAAGTTCCTGCTTTGATTGCCGCCGTGGAGTATCGGCTCGCTCCCCAACACCGCCTCCCGGCCGCCTATGAAGATGCCATTGATGCTATCAAGTGGGCTAAAGATCAAGCTATTGGTGATATTAACTGTGACCCATGGTTGAAAGAGCTTGTTGACTTCTCCAAAGTGTTCTTGATGGGCAGTAGTTCAGGAGGAAACATAGTGTACCATGCAGGTACAACTGAAGGGCTGGTGGGGTTAAATTTGGGCGTGGGCGGGTTAAATAATGAGTCATAACTCATACTGTTCCACATGCCCAACCTCCATTTTTTATTTAAAAACTTACAGTTAATTAATTTATTTTTCTTAAATTGTTAGCTTAAGTTCTTGTGCCCAATTACTTACTTTACATAGTAATTCTCAATCTCCAAAAGTTGATTTTATATGTTTAAGTTTGGGTTGGATTTGGACTCGTTGAACTACAATATTTTGACTCGTTTTCCTTTTGAGTTCAATATGTTGGATCAAGTCAATAAATAAATCATAATCTAACTAGATTAAACTTTGAACTAAGTTAGAATAATAGTTATTAAAATAAATTGATTTTGCACCTCTACGTGCAGGTCTACATGCAGTTGATATGGATCTTGAGCCAATAAAGATAGAAGGTTTGATAATTGATCAAGCATACTTTGGTGGGATGGAGAGGACAGAATCTGAAATTAACTTAATCAACGATAAGGTTGTACCACTGCATATGTGCGATTTGATGTGGTCGTTAGCATTGCCAAAGGGTGTTGACAGAGATCATGAGTATTGCAACCCGTCGATCGCACGGTCTGAATTGCACGAAAAGATTGGACGGTTACCAAGGTGTTTAATCAGAGGGTATGAAGGGGACCCACTAGTTGATAGGGAAAAACAACTAGCAAAGATGTTGGAGTCACGTGGAGTGCACGTGGTGCGGGAATTTCTTGAAGTAGGGTACCATGTTGTTGAGCTATTTGATTCTCGGATTGCCCAAGCTTTGTATGATTTGATTAAGAATTTTAGCACTGCAACCTGCTAGAACTTATGTTAGTTTTATTTTATGTATAGATAATAATTCCTCTTGGTCTTTCTTTGGGTATCAACTTTTTTCAAGGGGTGAAAATTTGAAGTGACTACTTTTTTTCTTTCTAGAATAATTGGGATAGAGTTAACGTGGAAAGTGTTTAGTACGAATCCTAGATATATTCTGTGGCTTATTTGATACCAAAAGAGTTAGGTCTAGACAAGAGGATTATACAACCTTCCCTGTGAGTTCTAAAAATCTTGTGTGTTTTGGAAAAAAATTGAATAGTAGTAGTAGTAATAATAATAATAATAAAAATAATAATTATTTACAGAAACATCAGTCCTGTCAAGTTATAGTCTTGTAGTAATAATAATAATAATAATAAAAATAATAATTATTTACAGAAACATGAGTCCTGTCAAGTTATAGTCTTGTAGTAATAATAATAATAATAATAAAAATAATAATTATTTACAAAAAATACCAGTCCTGTTAAGTTATAGTCTTGTCAAGTAATCCCTAAACCACGGTCCTTGCCTTTAGCCCTTCAACACGCCCACCTGGTTAAAACGGGTTCTTTAAGGACCACCGGTTATGCTGCCATAACCAGGATTTACTGCCTCGACTGTAAACTGCCTGGGCTCTATAGTTTTTAACCTTAGAACCGTCGGGTGATACAGTATAAAATTAATATAAAAGCATGCTTAAGAATAGCTTAGTATGCATAAGTTCAATACTTCGGTATTTAGCCTATCATTTAGGCTAAATGATTATCTAATAAAATATTATAAACTAAAATTAGAAGAATACCTGAGACCGCCGATATTGTGGCCAAGTAGCCTTTTCTGATTTTATTAATAATTTAATTTTAAATACAATGAGGGTGTTTTTACAAGAGAGAGAGAAAGAGACCGAAAACTGACTCCAGTAAACCCTGGTTATGGCAGCATAACCAGTGGTCCTTAAAGAACCCGTTTTAGCCAGGTGGGCATGTTGAAGGGTTAAAGGCAAGGACCGTGGTTTAGGGATTACTTGGCAAGACTGTAACTTGACAGGGCTGGTGTTTTCTGTAAATTTTTCCCCTAGCTCCGTCGAAGCGATCCGGGTTACTGTTGGTATCAAAGCCATGTGTAAGAATAGAGATAGGTGCTAAGTTCAACACAGCCTTTTCTAATGAATATCATTAGGAAGCAGACTACTGTTAACAGCAGTAGAAAAGAGGAATATGATATGCCCCAACAATTAGATCTTCTTAATAAATGGACGATTTCTATAATCCAACCTAAGGTTATATACCGATTAGTTACCTTTGAAAAATTAGGATTAAAACAAGTAGTTAAAACTACTGAAGAGACTATCACTGTAGATAGTGACCATGCTACGTTTAGATTATTATCTGAAAGTGATTTAGCCCCTTATAGAGAAACTCATAGATTTTTACATATTGGTTTAATACAAGTTGCCTTTAAGCCATTTATTCTAAGAGGCTTACCTGAAAGCTTTATAGCAGCTCTCAGAGATGGCAGAAACCAAAACTGAAAAAAAATCCCTAATAGGGACAGTACAAACCAGTTTGGTTTATGGCCCAGTATATTTTAATGCTTATCCTAACTTGCAAATTTTTTTGAGTGATGAAAACTCTTTGAATGCTTTGACATTGAGTTTTAAACTTCATGGATATGATTATATGCCAGGAACAGAAGTTATATGTATCTATTATAGGATTTATTATAAGCATTTATATACTTTGAATCATATGTGTAAAATTATGGATTTCAAAAATAAAACTATTCTGATAGAAACTAATTTTGGTAAGTCTAAAGTTACTACCAGAAGACCTATTAAGTGGGATGAAATAGATTTTTCCAAAGAATGGGTCATTGAGGAAGCAATAGCTCCTCGAAATAATGTCAACAGTGAAATCACAAAAGTCGAACAAGCTTCTGATGGAACTGTTAGGATCAGGTTCAATGAACCCGATCAAATTGATAATATCAGTTATTCATCTAGATTAACTAGATCCAATTCTTCTTATATTTCACCTGTTGATTATACTGTAGATTTTCCATCAAGAGCTTCTACATCTCAGGTTAGAGAAAATAACAAAGTTGATGTTATAAAAATTAGTACTGATAATATAGCTAGTGCTATTCCTGATCCAACTGAATCCGAAATGAATTTTTCTAATGGTTTACATGAATAGAAACCAAATAGATTTTAGTCCGGGTTCACGGGCAAGAAAAATAATTTCTGAAGAATTTAAGAAACCCAGATGGGCACTTTTAAGAAATTGGTTTTTTGATAATTTTGATGAGAAATTAACAAAGTTTTTTCAAGATGATTTTTATAATAATATTAGTCGTCACAATAAGATTATAGCTTTTGTGCCATGGCTTATGTCTAAACATGTTGATGATTATATCTTCATGCTAGAAAGAGATTATAAGCTCAATAATGGAGAAATTACTAGATCCGTATTTCCCCCACAAACATCTTTCCAAATGGGAGAAAAGGATAAAGTAATTTATTACACTGCATTTTTAAATTATTTGATGATATACAGGCAAAATTATTGCTAAAAATTTGAATACTATGCTCATTCAAAATAATTATACTAACATATATGTTAGTATATTGGGTGAACATGTTGCTTCTATTAGTGACAGACTGGACAAATTGATAGCAGAAGTCCAAAAAATAGTTAGTAAGGATACTACAAAAGGTAAGGAGCAAATTGCTACTCCAGTATCCAACCACCTCCAGAGGTCAAAGACTTTAAATTGAAAAGTCTCAGAGACCTGGAGAATCTATTAAATAAAAAATTTGAAGGATTTAAAATAAGTTCTTTAAATTTAGAATACTTATCTGATGAAGGGAGAAGAATGAAACTCTCTGATGAGATTAATAAAATCTCAAAAAAATTTGCTAGAAAGCCGTCCAAAGGATGTTTTATTATCCTAGGCCAACTCCTCAAGATGTTCTCATAGAGGAACCTGACCCTGACCATTTTTCCCGGAGTTATAGCGGGAAAGAAATCTATGAATGGAACATAGATGGTTACTGACCGACAGATTTATACTCAGGTACATAGAATGCTTATGTATAGTACTATTTGTAAAGTCAATAATAATCCTGAAAAAACCATTGCGGATATGATAGTGGCAGGTTTTACTGGCCAATTAAAAGGCTGGTGGGATAATTATTTGACAGACAAACAGCGAGCAGAAATTATGGGAGCTGACAAAACAGAGAATGGACAGAATGTCCAGAATGCTGTTTATTCTTTGGTTCTTAATATTATAGAACATTTCTCTGGTAGATGGTCAGACAATAGTGAGACCTTAAGGACCATGCTCCAAAATCTTAGATGTCACACATTAACAGAATTTAGATGGTATAAGTATGTCTTCTTATCCAGGGTAATGGAATTACCAGAGTGCAATAACACTCACTGGAAATCCAAATTTATTGATGGACTCCCAACACTCTTTGCTGAAAGAGTTAGGAAAAATCTGAGATGTACGGCTATGAGTATAGATTATAATAGCTATACCTATGGAAAGCTTATTAGTGTATGCACACAAGAAGGCTTAGCTCTATGCAATGAGATTAAGCTAAGTCAGGAAATTAAGAAGCACCTTCTTAATGAAAGACAACAGTTAGGGAAATTCTATGAACAATTTGCCATAGATATTCCTAAGATTAAGAAGCCTCATAGGCATAAGAAAGACCAGAAAGAACCTTATAGGTATAAAAAGAAGAAGAGAGGAGATCCTGATAAAAAAGGCTTATAAGTAGAGAAACGATTTTATAAAATCCCAAAAGCCTAATGCGTGCTACAAATGTGGCAGAATAAGTCATTACGCTAGAGATTGCAAGGTTAAGGATAAGATTAAGAACCTTGACCTAGATAATAACATTAAAGACTCTTTATATAAGAATCTGTTAAACTCTTCTCGTGATAATTCACCAGAAAACAGTGATAGAGAAGATTCATCAATTGATGAAGATTTGAGGGTTTTACACGAATAAGAATAATTTTCTTCTAATAATGAATGTGGATCCTGCAAACAAATTCAAGGTTAGTGTTGCAATCATGATACAGACGATGAGTTTTATAATATTTATTTCCAGTTTAAGGACTTAGATATTAATATCCTGACTAATGATAGTTTACTAGAACTACTCAGGGTTATTAAAGACCCAGAGTTAAGATCCCAAATTATTGATAAAATGGACAATATTAATAGTCCAAAGAGTCCTGAGATTGAAGAAATTCCTTCTCAAAAGGTACCATACACAATGTCTGATATAAAAAGGATTTTAAGATAAAAATCCCAGGCCATCGATAGGCGGACCACAGTCCAAGACTTAAAAGATGAGATTCATAATCTCAAAAAGGAAATATCGGGCTTAAAAGCTTCTAATATAGCCTTAGACAAGAGAATTATAAAATTAGAAAATTCTCATGTCACCACAAGCCATGAATTCTATACTGACATTACTGAAGCAGACTTAAATGCTAATACCTCAAATAGTAAGGTAAAAGATGGTTTTCTAGAAATTGTTAATATTTCTGATAATGAGTTTTTACAAAAATTACAGTTCTTCACTACTCAAAAGTTTTTAATAAAAGTTACTCTTTTAATTGATTATAATTTCAAAAAATAGTTTATTGCTTTATTTGATAGTGGTGCTGATTTAAATTGTATTAGAGAAGGAATAATACCTTCTAGATATTTTTTTCACAAAATCACTCATAGATTAAAAAATGCTTGTGGTCATCAAATGGGTATTTCTTATAAACTACCTAAAGCTTATATTTGTCAAAACAACGTTTGTGTACCTGAAAGCTTTGTTTTAATCAAAGATATTAACTAGGACATATATATATATATATATATATATATATATATATATATATATATATAAAATCCACTAGGCAGCGTTAGTTTTCATATATATAAAATAGAGTACAGAGATGGAGGGGGACACAAACCTTACCTCCCTATAAAAAGGATGTACATCCTTGGTCATCCAAAATTGACAACCAGGTATGCCTAAATAACTATGATGAGTTAGATCTATGATGATGTAATGATTGTCTATCTTATAAGATCGATATGCAATCATATTACAAAAACAGTGTGAAGTGAATCTAGGTCAACTATACAAAAAAGTACATATGGTCCTAAATCTACTGAGTAAGTGGTTTAAAATAGTATCCCCCTATGCGTTTGGATCTATTTCTAACAAAAAATGGGAGTCTTCTAAGTGATGTGATAGATAGCAAATAATAGCAATCTTCAACTTTGCTTTGGCATTGATAGCAAAGAAAGCATAGTTGAAGATGGCTAGCAAAAGGTGGCCCTGTATCTGGACAGCAGTATTGGCAGTGTCTGCTGTTAGTAGTATGCTGAGGAGTGTTCTGCTGATGCTGCTGATGTCTGATGTTGCTGCTGTGTTGTCTGCTACTGATGCCTGCACTGGTGTTCTCATGTGTGTCTATGTGCTTGTGCTGAAGTCCTGCTGTTTGTGTTGATGTTGTTTGATGCTTTTGTAACTTTTGCTGAGGTGATGAATTGCTGCTGCTCCTGGTGTTGCTGATGCTATTGCTTTTGTTGCTGATCTTCACGGAGTTCAGGGAAGGTAAGTTTGCTTTCCTATTGTCTTCCTGCCCTAGTGACTTTTGTTGATACCTGCTGCTGCATAGGTAAATGCAGCTGAGTTGATTGTCATTTCTGTGTAACTGACTGTGTTGTTGACTGTTGTTAGTGTTGTTGCTGTGGAGCTTCTGGTGGGATGTTGATTGTCTGTGTGTCTTGCTACTGTTCCTACTATTGCTGTTGCTTTGTTGCTGCTGTTGTGGGAATCATTGCTGTTGCTTCTTATGCTGCTGCTGCTTTGCTGTATATTGCCTGCCTTATGCTTGTGAGGAGGCTGCACTGTGTTGTTCCTGTAAGCAATGGTGTGGGAGAAGGGCCTTGGTAATTGCTGCAATTGCATTAGAATGAGCACTAAGAGTGCTAATACCACACAATGCAATTGGAGCAATTGCTTGGGCCTATGTGAACTGCTGCTTCTGTGTGATCTGCTTCTTCTGTGAGAGTGATTGAGATATTAGCTAACTGCTGCTTCTGTGTGATCTGCTGCTTCTGTGTGAATTGCTGCTTCTGTGTGGTCTGCTTTTAGGTTTTCTACTGCTTCTGTTATTTTTGGCTACTGCTGAACTGATGGCTGTCTTCTGCTGGTGCTTTTGCTGCTACTGGAGGGCTGTGTATAGTCTGCCTGGTGCTTGTGAGGAGGCTGCACAAGGCTGAGTCCATCCAAGCTGTCTGTAATTTGTGCTTGCTGCTGAGATGGCAATTGTCCTCTACTGTTGGTGCTGGTGCTCCTGGAGGTCATAGCTATTACCAATGTAATGATATGTTGATCATTATCATACATTGAACCTTTAGTAGCACATTGGACAAGCCAGTGTTCCTGCAAAATTAACAAACAAATTATGGGGGAAAGGGGCCATGGAGGTTGCTGCAGTTGCAGAGATTATGACACCATATCTGTTAGTGTCATCCCTTGTAGTTGTAGCACTAATTTGGTTCTATGTGTTGCATCTGCTAGACAATGCTCTTGAGCTTGTTGTCGAGCAGCCTGAGGCAGCACACCAGCACCATTGATTTGCTGCCCCTGATGTGGGAGGGTGGGCAATTTGATCATCATCTTTTCGATGCGATTCTTTTGCTTTTGCTTGACGATTAGTTTCCTTATGTATCTGAGAAGGTTGAGGAACAACATGGTCGCCTAATTGAGCTGCTACAATGGCTTTAGCATTTCGTCGAACATTTGGTGTGCACGACACTGGTAAATTTTCTTTTTTGCAATGTTGTGGAGGTTGGTTTAAACAGAACTGAGATTGGGGGATGGGAAATGATCTCCTGAACACCCGGAGTCGTTTCGCATTGGTCTTGAGCATTTTGGTTTAGCAAAACATCAATCTCGACCAGCTGGTTTGGCTTGTGCTTGTGAGGAGGCTGCACTGCCTTGGGCTGCCTTACAATACTGGAATCATATGTGTTTGTGTACTGCTTCTGCTGGTTACTTTATGTTATTGTGGCTTGTGGCTTCTGTTGAGCTAGTGAGTGTTTGTTCCTCTTGCTATTGTTATTGTTGTTCCTCTTGCTATTGTTATTGTTGTTCCTGCTGATGATGCTGTTACTACTGCAACTGTCATTGTTGCTGCTGTTGTTGTTGCTGCTGTGAAGCTGCATGTCAGCTGCCTGGTGCCTGTGTGAATGTTGCACTATGTTGATCCTATGAGCAGTAGTAGTAGAAGGGATCCATAGTAGTTGTTGTAACTGCAATAGAATTGCTAATACCACACATTGCAGCTGTAACAATAACCTGGACCCTTCCAAACTTTCTGCCTTTTGGGTTCCTGTGACTGGCCCCTGCTGTGTTTCTATGAATTGTATCTATTGCTGAGGTGGTGGTTGTCTTTTGCTGCTGTTGTTGTATCCACTGAACGGTTGTATGTTATCTGGTACTGTGGTTTGTGATTGCTGATGAGATGATTTTCTGTTTGTTGCTGCTATTGGGAGGCTGCTGCTGTGGTGGCTGACTCTAGTAGTACACTGAATAAGACAATGTCCCTGCAAAATTAACAAAGTGTGAAGAAAAATGAGTTGCTGCAGCTGCAGATATTGTCGCACCATGTATGTGAGTGGCTGCCATTGTGGCTGCAGCAGTGAATTGGTGCTATGTCCTGCTCCTGCAAAACTCAACAGACATGTTAAGGGGCCGGGGAGGGGGGGATTCCTGCTGGCTTAATGGTTGTGACTTGTATGGTGGTAGCTTAAATAGGGAAATCTGCATTAGACTGGGTGAAAGGTGGAAGGTATCTTCCTACAGCAATGCAAACAGAAGGAGAAAAGCAAATAGGAAGGGCAAGGGGGAAAATGTTTCTATTCTGCTGTACAGGTTACTGCTTCTGTTGGTGTTGCTGTATGCTAGCTCCTGCAACAGATCAAACAGAATGAGTAGAGAGTAAAATGCTTCTACCCTGCTGTATATGTTACTACTTCTGGTTGTGTTACTACAACCTAGATGTATAGCGTCTAGTGCTGCTGCTGCTGTTTTAGTATATATGTTAATGGTACTTACGTAGCAGCAGTATTGTGTAACATGTGTGGTGGAAATTTGAGCCTTTTGGATCTCCTATGCCTAAATGCTGGGGTGCTTTGACAGTCCAGGTGAATCTGCCCCCTTATATGTGCAGGTAGTTCCTGTTGGCTATTGTGATGTCTCATGGAGGTGAGGTCATGACTTAGCTTTGACAATGAGTCAGCTGGGCAATTGGCTTCTCTCAAAGCATGAGTGCACTTAAAAGAATCACAATGCTGACTCAGATTGATGATTTCCTGAACTAACATGAATATGGTCCATGGTGGCTTAGACTGTCCTGTTACCATTGAGTGAGCAGCGTAGAGTCTGTTTCCAACTGTAGTTTAGTGTAGCCATTTTGCATACACCAGTTTATGCCAATGAGGGCTGCTTGAGTTTCTGCTAAATTATTAGTGCCCGCTCCCAGTGGACTTGAAATAGCATGAATGAAGTGGCCTTGATGGTCTTTATGATGATCCCTGCTCCTATTTTCCCGGGGTTGCCTAAAGCACTACCATCTATGTTGATTTTGACATATCCCACTGCTAGTTTTAGCCAAACTACCTGCTGCACATTGGTATGATGCTATAAGCTTTCTATAGCCGTGTACATTTCTGGCCATTTGATGGCTGGCATAGGATGTTCTTAGCAATAGGAGCAGGTCAGAAGTGATGGAATACAAAGTTCTTGTTACAGATGATGTTTTTCCTCCATATTTGGCTGCACATCTGTTCTTCCACAGGTTCCAGCATATGATGATAGGCAGTGTGTCTAAAACCAGTTTCTGCACCTTATTTCTCTTTTTGGCAGCCACCAGTTTATTAACTTCATTGTTAGGGACTGCCTGTGACTTTGAATCCCAACTGGTGCATTGAAGTGCTTCCAGATGATTTGAGCAAAATGACCTGAGTTGAGTATGTGCTCCACTGTTTCATTCCCTGCTTTGGTGCAACATACATATTTGTTAACACTTGGAGCTCCAAACCTAGCTACTCTGTCATCTGTGGGCATCTTGTTTCTCAATGCTCTCCATAGGCAAAAGGACCATTTGAAGGGTATTTTCTTGTGCCACGTCATCTTATTTGTGAGCAGTACCTGGTTCCTTTCTCTCAACACAGTTCATGCTGATGCACAGGAGAATTCCCCAGAAGCAGAAGGCTGCCATATTGGTGTGTCAGTGATGTGGGGGGGTTATAATGGATTTTGACTTGGAGAATGTGTGAGATTATGGACAGGGGAGCTATTTGAGATGTTATTTTGACTGAGTTTCTGAATATCCCATTGCCCATTAGCCCAGTATTGTGAGACCTTGATGTTGCCAGGCCTGCCCTGTCGTTGTCTGAAACTAGCTAAGTGCCAAATACCTAACCAATTATCCCACCAGAAGCTGAAATTTCCTGAGTGCAATCTCCATCGAATGTGATAGTCAGTAGTTTCTTTGTTGAGCATCATTCTTCTCTATGTCTGTGACTGTCCATAGCCCCATTTTTTTGATCTGGGGTGTTATCTCTTACAGTATTTGGCCAGTAAGAAATTGCTCCATAGTGTCTGTTTGGTCCTGAATCCCCACCATTGTTTGTATTCCATAGATTACAAATCTCTGCTATAGGTCTCAGTCCAATGCCCCTTCTTCCAGAGGGTATGATAGTGTGTGCCATGAAGCCCAATGGTATTTGTTCCTTTCTTTGTTTATTCCCCAGAAGAAGTTAGCTGCCAGTTTCTCTATCTGTTTAAGGACAGATTTTGGAGGTGTGATTGCTGACAGCAAGTGAATATGGAGTGATTGCAGGACATGCTTGATTAAGGACCAGGATATAATATTAGGAGTCTCATTTTTCCATCAAATAATTCCTTTTACTAATTGGGACGCTCATAGTTTTACTGGTACTTTTAATGGAAAACCAATTGCTTTCGAGTTTATAACTCAACCTGTTCAAAGGTTTTTAAATGAAATTATTTCTAATAATATTATTGCAAAAAATAAACAAATTGATTTTTTTAAAAATGAAATTTGCAGCCTTACAATTGAGCATGATCTGGAAGCTCCTATACTTATAGAAAAAATTGATTTACTAAAAGATCAGTTTGCTATGCAGATTTGTGGAGATCATCCAAATTAGTTTTGGAATGGGAAGCGTCATATAGTTAGTCTTCCTTATGAAGAAGAATTTTCGGAGGATAATATATCTATAAAAGCTAGACATTGCCAAATAAATTCAGAATATTTGGAACTACGCAAAAAAGAAAATGATTCTTTGCGGCAAAAAGGTCTAATAAGACCCTCAAGGTCTAAGTGGTCTTGTACTGCTTTTTATGTTAATAAACATGCTGAACAGGAAAGAGGGGTTTCAAGGCTAGTTATTAATTATAAGCCTCTTAATAAAGCTTTGAAATGGATTAGATACCCAATCCCTAATAACAAGGATTTGTTAGATAGATTACATGATGCTATAATATTTTCAAATTTTGATTTAAAATATGGATATTGGCAAATTCAAATATCTGAATCAGACAGGTATAAGACTGCTTTTAATGTCCCAATGAGTCAGTATGAATGGAATGTTATGCCATTTGCTTTGAAAAATGCCCCTTCTAAATTTCAGAAAATCATGAATGATATTTTCATGCCCTATACTAATTTCATAATTGTTTATATTGATGATATTTTAGTATTTTCAGAAAATATTGAAAATTATTTTTGACATCTGGATTTATTTAGAAAAATTATTATTCAAAATGGCTTAGTAATTTTTAAAACAAAAATGGCTCTTTTTCAAACTGATATAAGATTCTTAGGCCATAATATTCAGAATGGAAGAATAGTTCCTATTCAATGGATTATTAAATTTGCTTCTAAAATTCCTGATGTGATAACTGATAAAACCTAGTTACAAAGGTTTCTAGGAATCCTTAATTATATTTCTTCTTTTATAAAGGATTTGGCTAAGAATACTTTCAATTCTTTATGAAAGATTAAAGAAAAATCCGAAAGCTTGGACTAATGATCATACCACAGTAGTCAGGCTTATAAAGCAGAAGGTTAATAACCTTCCATGTCTTACTCTTGCTAATCCAAGTTGGGCAAAGGTAGTTGAAACTGACGTCTCAGATATTGGATTTGGGGAAATATTAAAACAATGCTTCCCAACTGATAAACAAGAATATCTTGTTCAATTTTATTCAGAAAAATAGAATAATTCCCAAAAGAATCATGCCACTGTAGCTAAGAAAATACTTGCTATAGTTAAATGTATGTTAAAGTTTCAGACTGAGTTATATAATCAGAAGTTTTTAATAAAAACTGTCTGTCAAGCAACTAAATTTATCTTTAATAAAGATTGTAAACATGATGTTTCTAAACAAATGTTTGCAAGATGGCAAGCTTTATTAGCTCCGTTTGATTTTGAAATAATTTATAAGAAGGGAACAGATAATAGTCTCCATGATTTCCTTACTAGGGAATTTTTAAGTTCATAACTCTTCTAGTTTATTTTCACAAATCATGAGACCTGCATACAGGCACCCTCGAGGAATGGGAAGAGGAAGAGGCAGAGGGAATATCATAGCCCAAACAGGAAGTCAGCAACTGGTAGCTACTAATATTGCAGAAACATCAGGTCTTAATACAGACCACCCAATGTACAGAGAGTTCTTGGATTTTATGAAATCCAAGCAGGATACAGGGAATAACCCTCTATCATATTCATCAGCATTGGCAGATGACAGCCAAGAAAATATTGAGGTTTATAACCAGAAAGGACAGAAAGAATTAATAATTCTTCTGGAACAGTCCGACTTAAAATGGAAAGACAATCCTTAGCAAATAATGACAAGGTATTTCGATACAACTTCATATGCTACAACTCTTATAAATATAGAATGAACTATGAGTTAATTCTTTCTTCTACTAGTTCTGCTGAAATTCAGCATTTTTCCCCTGCTAATACTAAGAGAATTTATAATTTTTCTAAAATGGTTATAAAGAGGATAATAGCCTTTGATGAGTGGGGAATCAGTACGCTGAAGGAAAGAGAATATAGTCATCCTAAACAGAAGGTTTCAGTTAAATTCAATTACTGGGATTATAATGAAAGTTTTTATGAAAGTTTCTTATATGAGAATCCTAATAGGAAACACTCATGGTTCATTAAAATATGTTTCAATTTATTTGAATAACATACACAAAATTGGTTCTGTAAATGGTGGACATTATATGGTCTATTTCTGGATATACTTCCGCAAAATTTTAAGAGTTTATATACTCAATGGGTAGATATATCTCCCAAGCTTATGGGCCTACAGAAAGATAATATCTTTTTTGAAGGAATGGCAGCAATGTATTTCTTCATAGAATTCTCTAGCCCTTGGATTATGAAATGGGACGTGGAGGTTAATCAAACCAGGGAAGAATTCCCATGTTTAAATCGAGTTTTTTTAATACAAACTTCTAGAGTAAATTACTCTAGGCAGACCAGAAAGGAAAAATCCATGGTCAAGAAATCATATATGAAATTCAGAAGAAGATTGACGCGTATAGCGTCAAAAATCAAGCAAGTAATACTGATGTGGAGGAATTGAGTTCATTTCAGCAAGTGACTCGAAGACTTCAAATGAAGAAAGGCGTGATCTCTAAAAAGAAAATTATTGCTTCTTATTTGGAGGAAATCAAAAGGGATCTAGCCAGAAATTTTGAAGTTGAAATGTTAGATGATGTTTCAATGGCCTCAGGAAACACAACTGATGAAGAGACCTGTTTAGCAGGCGAAGCGTAGGAAATCCAACAAGAGCAGATTAATTTGGAAGAAATCGAAGAATTTCTGAAAAAGATGAAAGAAGGAGTAGAAGAATCTTTCACTAGAAACGATAAAGGAAAAGGCAGGATTTGATAAGATATTGAAGGCCCCACAATTAAATAATTGGGTAATACAGCCAAACGATTTTAATAAAGCACCCGATCCCACCATAAAGGATTATCGGGAATCTGCTTTTATAAAGTAGTTTATCATTTTCTCTTTCTCTTTTTCTTTATAGGCCATGATTGTAATTATTTTGTCGGCCATTTCACTATTTAAATTTTGTTTTGTTCTTAGGCAATCCATTATATAAGGATCGGAAGTCTTTAATAGAAGGCAGGCTTTGGAGGAGTCAGTTTTCGGTCTCTTTCTCTCTCTCTTGTAAAAACGCCTCATTGTATTTAAGATTATACTATTAATAAAATCAGAAAAAGCTACTTGGCCACAATATCGGCGGTCTCAGGTATTCTTCTAATTTTAGTTTTTAATATTTTATTAGATAATCATTTAGTCTAAATGATAGGCTAAATAGCGAAGTGTTGAACTTATGCATACTAAGCTATTCTTAAGTATGCTTTTATATTAATGTTATATTGTATCACCCGACGGTTCTAAGGTTGAAAACTATAGCGCCCAGGCAGTTTACAGTCGAGGCAGTAAACCCTGCTTATGATAGCATAACCTGTTGTCCTTAAAGAACCTGTTTTAGCCAGGTGGGCGTGTTGAAGGGTTAAAGGCAAGGATCGTGGTTTAGGGATTACTTGACAAGTCTGTAACTTGACAGGGCTGGTGTTTTCTGTAAATTTTTCCTATAGCTCCGTCGAAGCGATTCGGGTTACTGTTATTATAATAATAATAATAATAATAATAATAATAATAATAATAATAATAATAATAATAATAATAATAATAATAATTGAGGCATATCATATTCTTCCTTCATACTGTTTTTAACAGTAGTTTGCTTTCTAATGATATTCATTAGTAAAAAGGTGTTAAACTTAATTTCTATCCTTATTCTTTACTACCATGGCTCTGATACCAAAGAGACCATCACAGTGGATAATGATCATGCTACTTTAAGATTATTATCTGAAAATGATTTAGCACCTTACAGAGAATCTCATAGATTTTTGCATATTAGTTTAATACAAGTTTCCTTCAAGCCACTTGCATTAAGAGGCTTACCTGAAAGCTTTATAGCAGCTCTCAGAGATGGCAGAAATCAAAACTGGAAAAAATCCCTAATAGGGACAGTACAAACCAATTTGGCTTATGGCCCTGTATATTTTAATGCTTATCCTAATTTGCAAGTTTCTTTGAGTGATGAAAACTCTTTGAATGCTCTGATATTGAGTATCAAACTTCATAGATATGATTATATGCCAGGAACAGAAGTAATATGTATCTGTTATAGGATTTATAATAAGCCTTTATATACTTTGAATCCTGTGTGCAAAATCATGGATTTCAAAAATGAAACTATTTTGATAGAAACTAATTTCGGTAAATCTAAAGTCATTACCAGAAGACCTATTAAGTGAGATGAAATAGATTTTCCCAAAGAATGGGTCATTGAGGAAGCAATAGCTACTCGAAATAATATTAACAGTGAAATCACAGAAGTCGAACAAGCTTCTGATGGAACTGTTAAGATCAAGTTCAATGAACCAGATCAAATTGATAATTTCAGTTATTCATCTTGATTAACTAGAACCAACTCCTCATATATTTCTCCTGTTGATTATAAGGTAGATTTTCCTTCAAGAACATCTACATCACAGATTAGAGAAAATGATAGAATTGATGTTATAAAAATTAGCACAGATAATATTGCTAGTGCTATACCAGACCCAACTGAATTCGAAATGGATTTTTCAAACGGTTTACATGGACAGAGACCAAATAGATTTTAGCCCGGGATCACTGGCAAGAAAATTAATTTCTACAGAATTTTAAAAATCCCAGATGGGAGCTTTTTAGAAACTAGTTTTTTGAAAACTTCAATGAAAAACTAATAAAGTTTTTCCAAGATTATTTTTGTAATGACATTAGTAAGCATAACAAGATTATAGCTTTTGTGCTTGGTTCATGTCTAAATATATTGATGGTTATATTTTCATGCTAGAAAGAGATTATAAGCTCAGTAGTGTAGAAGTTACTAAATCTGTTTTCCCACCGCAAACATCTTTCCAAATGGGAGAAAAAGATAAGGTTAGATATTATACTGCATTTTCTA
The DNA here is from genome assembly GCA_002018475.1 of Nicotiana obtusifolia. Classification (NCBI taxonomy): domain Eukaryota; kingdom Viridiplantae; phylum Streptophyta; class Magnoliopsida; order Solanales; family Solanaceae; genus Nicotiana; species Nicotiana obtusifolia. The sequence continues at coordinate 38,961 of MCJB01048670.1, read as the reverse complement.
AATTGTTTGATGATAATACTGGTACTATTACTGCTAGAAATTTGAAGGATTTAGAATTAGTCCTTTAAATTTAGAAAATTTATCTAGCGAAGAAAGAAAGGAAAAACTTTCTGATGAGATTAATAAAATCTCAGAGAAGTTTACTAGAAAGCCAGTACAAAGGATGTACTATTATCATAGACCGACCCCTCAGGATGTCTTACTAGAAGAACCTGAGCCCAATTACTTCTCACAAAGTTATAGTGGTAAGGAAATCTATGAATGGAATATAGATGGATTCACAGATAGACAGATTTATATTCAAGTACATAGAATGCTTATGTATAGTACTATCTGTAAGAGAATAATAATTCTGAAAAAGCTATTGCTAATATGATTATAGCTGGGTTTACTGGCCAACTGAAAGGCTGGTGGGATAATTATTTGACTAATAGTCAAAGAGCAGATATCTTAGGAGCTGTTAAGATAGAAAATGGTCATAATATTCAGAACATAGTTTATTCTTTAGTTCTCAATATTATAAAACATTTTTCAGGATGATGGTCAGATAATAGTGAGACCATTAGGACTATGCTTCAAAATCTTAGGTGTCATACACTTACAGAGTTTAGATGGTATAAGAATGTATTTCTATCCAGAGTTATGGAATTACCCGAGTGTAATAGTACTCACTGGAAGTCTAAGTTTATAGATGGACTTCCCACCTTATTTGCTGAAAGAATTAGAAAGACCCTTAGAGATACTGCTATGAGTATAGATTATAATAGTTATACTTATGGTAAGTTGATTAGTGTATGCACCCAGGAAGGTTTAGCTCTTTGTGATGAGATTAAGCTAAACCAAGAAATTAAAAAACACCGTCTAAATGAAAGACAGCAATTAGGAGAGTTCTGTGAGCAATTTGCCATAGATATCCCCAAAATTAAGAAACCTCAAAGGAAGAAGAAAAATCAGAAAGAGCCTTATAGGGATAAGAGAAAGAAGTGGAGAAATCCTGAGAAAAGAAGAGAAAAGACCGAGAAGAGAAGGTCTAATTATAAGAAGAAAAAGAATTTTATTAAATCCGTTAAGCCCAATGCCTGTTATAAGTGTGGTAAAGTAGGACATTATGCCAAAGATTGCAAGGTTAAGGATAAGATCAAAAACCTTGATTTAGATGATAGCATTAAGGATTCGTTATATAAGATCCTATTAAATTCATCCACAGATTGCAGTGACACAGAATCTTCAACCGATGAAGATTTGAAGGTGTTACGGAATGGATAATATTATTCTTCTTTAGAAACAGAATGTGAAACTTGTAAACAAGGCCAGTGTTGTAATAGCAGCACAGAGGATGAATTTTATAATATTTATTCCCAGTTTAAGGACCTAGATATTAATGTCCCTAGCAATGATAGTTTATTAGAACTCCTTAGAGTCATTAAAGATCCTGAGTTAAGATCCCAGATTATAGATAAGATAGATCCCATTAAGGATAATAGTCCTAAGGATTCTGTAGTTGAAGAAATTCCTTCTCAAAAGGGTCCTTATATGATTTCTGACATAAAGAGGATTTTAAAAGAAAAATCACAGGCCATTGATAGGCCAACCACTGTTTAATACTTGAAGGAGGAGATTAATAATCTCAAGAATGAAGTCTCGAGTCTAAAGGCTTCTAATATAGCCTTAGATAAGAAGATTATTAAGTTAGAAAATCCTCAGTTTACCCTAAATTTAGAATTCAGTACTGATATTACTGAATTAGAATTAGGTCCTAGTACTTCTAATAAAGGAGTAAGAGATGACTTTTTAGGAACTGTTAATTTTTCGGATAATGAGTTTTTGCAAAAATTACAGTTTTTCACTACTCAGAAATTCCTCATAAGGTAACGCTTCTGATTGATTATAATTTCAAAAAAGAGTTTGTCGCATTATTTGATAGTGGTGTAGATTTAAATTGTATAAAAGAAGGAATAATACCTTCTAGATATTTTCATAAAACTACACATAGGTTAAAAAATGCTAGTGGTCAGCATATGGGTATTACTTATAAATTACCTAAAGCATTTATTTGTAAAAATAATATTTGCATTCCTGAAAATTTTGTTCTAATAAAAGACATTCATCAGGATATAATATTAGCAGTACTATTTTTTCATAAAATCATGCCTTTTACTAACTGGGATGCTCATATGTCACGACCTTAACCCCAAAGCCGGTCGTGATGGCGCCTCTCGTGAAGACAAGGCAGCCAATTTAGCCAAAATCTCATTTTAAGCAGTTAATTAACATGAAAATAATATAAGCATGATTTAATAGCAATAATTCGCGGAAATGTAGCTAACCATAATAGAAACCATCCGACACAGCCCAAACCGGGGTGTCAAAAGTCATGAGCAACTATGAATCCTGATACAAGTCTACTAAATACAATATCTGGCACAACTGTTTGAAGAACATGGAAACAATAAGATAAGGGAGATACGGGGCTGCGGACACCAACAACTACCTCGTAGTCTCTGAATCACCGCTTGGACGAGAGGAGTCAGCACTACGGAGCGGAACCAACAATGCCTGAATCTGCATACATGGTGTAGGGAGTAATGTGAGTACTCCGACCCAGTGAGTAATAAATATAAATAATGAATGAAAGTAAGAAAGCACGTAAAGCACAAGGCATTCTATAATGAAGCAGTAAAACATCATTTGAAAACAGTAAATAAGTGAGAAATCAAGTAAAATCTCCTTTCAACAGGTAAAACATGTAATTTTTCAGGTAAATAATATGAAGTAAAAAAAAATAGACGATCGCCCCTCGGGCTCAGTATCAACAGATCCGCCCCTCGGGCAATATCGCAGAACAGTACTAGCCCCTCGGGCTCAAATCTCAGAACAATACCAGTCCCTCTGGCTATCACATAGTACAGTATCAGCCCCTCGGGCAATCACATAGTACAATATCAGCCCCTCGGGCTATATCTCACATCACAATAGGTACCCGCGCTCACTGGGTGTGTACAGACTCGGAGAGGGGGGGGGGTAGGCCCAAGCGCAATATCAAGCCACCTCGTGGCATCACTAGGCCCTCGGCCTCATATCAGTCAAGCCACCTCGTGGCGTATATAAAGTATCTTAGGCCCTCGGCCTCATATCAGTCACAAGCCACCTCGTGGAATATAAAGTATCTCATGCCCTCGGCCTCATATCATTCAGTATATCCTCACATCTGGCCCTCGGCCGCACTCAGTCAGAAAATAATCACAAGCCCCTCGGGCATGGTAAAACAGTAGTTCTCAGCCCAAAAATATCATTAAAATATTATTTAAGTCTAAACACTGAGTAAAAGTGGCTGAGTTGTAAAACAGTGTAAAACAGCATGACTGAGTTCAAGTAATAAGTCAAAATAGTGAGGAAACAGTAATAAAAATCCCCAAAGGGTTCAAATAATTGGCACGAAGCCCAAATATGACAATCAGCCCGAATCATGATGATAACAAATAAGTTTCAATCAAATACGCGGTAAAAATCATCAATCGGGACGGACCAAGTCACAATCCCCAGTAGTATACGACCCCACGCTCATCATCGAGCGCGTGTCTCACCTCAATATAGCACTACGATGTACAATCCGGGGTTTCAAACCCTCAGAACATCATTTACAATCACAACTCACCTCGAACCAGCTAAATCCCTAGCCCGCGACGCCTTTGCCCCTCAAATTGGCCTCCACGCGCGTCGAATTTATCCAAAATTAGAACGAATACGTCAAAATATGCTGAGGGGATAGAGCCCAAGTGAAAACTATCGAAAAATACCAAAAATTCTGAAATTAGCAAAACCCGAGCCCCGGGCCCACTTCTCGAAGCTCAGAAATTTTCACATCAACAGGTTCCTTATCTCCCAACGAGTTCATACATATCAAAAGTTCCAAAATCCGACCCCAAATGCTCCTCCAAATACCCAATTAGAATTTCAAAATCCCAAGCCCTATTTCTTCCATTTTTAGCAAGACTTCAATGATTTTCTAGGTGGATTTCACAATATAAACGAGTTTTAGGTCCGAAATTCTTACCTCCAATCGATTCTCCTTGAATCCCTCGTTAATTTCCTTCAAGAACCTCCAAAAATGAGCAACTATGGGTGAAAATATACCCAAAATCGCGGAAAAGAAGACTTAAAAACATTCTGCCCAGGCTTCATCGAGTTGTACCTTGCGCTGTGCAGGATGTACATCCTCTTATCATTTTCCCTTGCTGTACACCTTCTATTAAAATGCTCATAACCCCTTGTGGAAATATCCAAATGATCAACAGTTTGAAGATTTAGAAACTAGACTCGAAGATTTAGAATTTCAGAAAATTCTGTCGAAATTGCTCCACCAGCCAATTTCGATCAATCATAACTTTCTCATAGAATATCCAAATCATAAATCGTTTAACTTTCTGGAAACTAGAATACAAGAGTTACAACTTTTATGTTTTCCAAGTTTTCTGTTCCTTATAAATTACAAAATATGAGCTTCCAAACTGGACTACTCGCACCAGAAATTTTTTGGTGCACAGCTGAAGCTAAAAAACATCTGCAATTTTTCCAAAACTCACCTGAGGCCACTGGGACCTCAACCAAATATGCAAACATATCCCATAACATCATTCAAACTTGTTCCAACTTTCGGAATGCTCAAAACAACATCACAACACCAAATTCGCGTCGGATTCAAGCCTAAGAATTTCAAAATCTTCTAAATTACTCTTTTGATAAAAAACCCAACCAAACCACGTCCGAATGACATGAAATTTTGCACGGACATCCCAAATGACATAACGAAGCTACAGAAACTCTCGGAATTCCATTCCGACCCTAGGATCAAAATCTCACCTAACAACCGGAAATCGCCAAAATACTAACTCCACCAATTCAAGCCTAATTCTACACCGGACCTCCAAAACCAATTCCGATCACCTCCCAAAGCTAACCGAACAATCGGAACTCCCATCCGAGCCCTCTAACTCATAAGTCAACATCCTGTTTTCCAACTTAAACCTTCTTAAAAGAGACTAAGTGTCTCATTTCTTACCAAATCCACTCCGAACGCAAACTACTCAACTCGATCACATAAAACACGGATAACAAAGCATAATGAAGCAGAAATGGGGGAAACAGAGCGTTAACTCATGAGACAACTGGCCGGGTTGTCACATCCTCCCCAACTTAAACAAATGTTCGTCCTCGAACGAGTCAAGAAACATACCTGAAGCCTCAAATAGGTGAGGATATCTGCTCCGCATCTCCCGCTCGGTCTCCCAGGTAGCGTCCTCCACGGGCCGACCTCTCCACTACATTTTCACTGAAGCTATATCCTTTGACCTCAACTTCCGAACCTGATGACCCAAAATAGCCACTGGCTCCATATCATAGGTCAAATCATCATCCAACTGAACCGTGCTGAAGTCCAAAACATGAGACGGATCCCCAATATACTTCTAGAGCATAGAAACATGAAATACCCGGTGCACACTCGACAAGCTGGGTGGCAAAGCAAGCTCATAAGCCACCTCCCCAATCCTCCGAAGCACCTCAAAATGACCCAATGAACCGAGGACTCAATTTCCCTTTCTTCCCGAATCTCATAACACCCTTCATGGGCCAAACCTTCAGCAAGACCTTCTCACCAACCATGTAGGACACATCTCGATCCTTCCTATCAGCATAACTCTTTTGCCTCGACTGCGCTGTACGAAGCCTCTCTTGAATCACTTCCACCTTTTCTAGAGCATCCTGAACCAAATCAGTCTCCAATAGCCTAGCCTCGCTGGGCTCGAACCAACCAACTGGAGATCTACACCGCCTCCCATACAAAGCCTCATACGGAGCCATCTGAATACTCGATTGGTAGCTGTTGTTATAAGAAAACTCTACAAGCGGTAGAAACTCATCCCATGAACCTCCGAAATCAATAACACATGCACGCAACATGTCCTCCAATATCTGAATAGTACGCTCGGACTGCCCGTCTGTCTAAGGATGAGAAGCTGTGCTCAACTCCACCTGAGTACACAACTCTCTCTGCACGGCTCTCCAAAACTGCGAAGTAAACAGAGTACCTCTATTTGAAATGATAGAAACTGGGATACCATGCAGCCGAACAATCTCCCGGATATAAATCCCTGCCAACCGCTCTAAAGAATAGGCAGTGCACACAGGAATGAAGTGCGCGGACTTGGTCAGCCGATCCACAATCACCCAAATAGCATCGAACTTCTTCAAAGTCCGTGGAAGTCCAACAACAAAGTCCATAGTGATCCACTCCCACTTCCACTCGGGAATAACCATCTGCTGAAGCAAGCCACCCGGTCTCTGATGCTCATATTTTACCTGCTGACAGTTGAGACACCGAGCTACAAATCCCACAATATCTTTCTTCATTCTTCTCCACCAATAGTGCTGTCTCAAGTCCTGATACATCTTCGCAGCACCCGGATGAATAGAATACCGCGAGCTATGGGCCTTCTCCAGAATCAACTCTCGAAGCCCATCACATTAGGCACACAAATCCGGCCCTGCATCCTCAACACTCCATTATCGCCGATGGTCACATCTCTGGCATCATCATGCTGAACTCTGTCCCTAAGGACAAGCAAATGCGAATCGTCATATTGGCGCCCTCTGATGCGATCATATAAGGAAGACCGAGAAACCACACAAGCGAACACCCGACTAGGTTCCGAAATATCTATTGTCACAAACCGATTGGCCAAAGCCTGAACATCAACTGCAAGGGGTCTCTCCCCAACTGGAATATATGCCAAACACCCCATACTCACTGCCTTTCGGCTCAAAGCATTGGCCACCACATTGGCCTTTCCCGGATGGTACAATATAGTGATATCATAATCCTAGAGCAACTCCAACCATCTCCGCTGCCTCAAATTATGATCCTTTTTCTTGAACAAATGCTGAAGGCTGCGATGATCAGTAAACACCTCACAAGATATGCCATACAAGTAATAAATCTTCAATGCATGAACTATGGTAGCCAGCTCCAAATCATGAACGGGGTAGTTCTTCTCATGGGGTTTCAACTGACGAGAAGCATAAGCAATAACTCTACCCTCCTGCATCAATACACAACCAATCCCAACTCTCGAAGCATCACAATACACGGTATATGATTTGAAGCTGATGGCAAAACCAATATTGGAGCTGTGGTCAAGGCTGTCTTGAGCTTCTGAAAGCTCTCCTCACACTCGTCCGAATAGAGCACCCTTCTGAGTCAATTTGGTCAAGGGTGATGCAATGGATGAGAATCTCTGAACAAACTGGCGATAATAATCTGCCAACCCAAGAAAGCTATGAATCTCTGTGGCCGAGGACGGTCTAGGCCAACTCTGAACTGCCTCCATCTTCTTTGGATCAACCTGAATACCCTCGCTGGACACTACGTGTCCCAAGAAAGCCACTGAATCGAGCTAAAACTCACACTTAGAGAATTTTGCATAAAGCTTCTCCTCCCTCAGTCTCTGCAATACAACTCGCAAATGCTCCGCGTGCTCCTCCTGACTACGCGAGTACACCAGAATATCATCAATTAATACAATAACGAACAAATATAGATAAGGTCGAAATACACTGTTCATCAAATGCATGAACGCTGCTGGGGCATTGGTTAGCCCGAAAGACATAACAAGAAACTCATAGAGACCATATCTAGTCCTGAAAGCAGTCTTAAGAATATTTGAATCCCTGATCTTCAACTAGTGATAACCCGAACGGAGATCAATCTTGAAGAACACTCGCGCTCCCTGAAGTTGGTCAAATAAATCATCAATGCGAGGCAAAGGATACTTGTTCTTAATTGTTACCTTGTTCAATTGCCTATAATCGATGGACATTCTCATTGTGCCATCCTTCTTATTCACAAACAAAATCGGCGCACCCTAAGGTGACACACTAGGCCGAATGAACCCCTTATCAGGAGTTCCTGAAGTTGCTCCTTCAATTCTTTCAACTCTGTTGGTGCCATACGATACGGCGGAATAGAAATGGGTTGAGTGCCCGGCACCAGGTCAATACCAAAATCGATATCCCTGTTCGGTGGCATGCCCGGCAGGTCTGCGGGAAATACATCAGGAAAATCCCTCACAACTGGAACATAATCAATGCTAGGAGTCTCAGCTCCAACATCCCTCAAGAACGCTAGATATGAAAGGAAACCCTTCCCAACCATACGCTGGGCCTTCAAGAACGATATCACTCTACTAGGAACATAATCAGTCACACCACGCCACTCGATCCGCGGTACACTGACATAGCCAAAGTGACTGTCTAGAATAGCACAACACGGAGATAACCAATCCATGCCCAAAATGACATCAAAATCCACCATGCTTAATAGCAATAGGTCCACTCGTGTCTTCAGACCCCCCAATAGTCACCACACATGACCGGTACACATGGTCTACAACAACAGTATCGCTCACCGGTAGACACATGAACAAATAAAGCAAGAAACTCCCAGGGCGTACCCAAATAATGACCAAAATATGAGGACAGATAAGAATAGGTGGAATCGAGATCAAATAATACAGAGGCATCTTTGTGGCAGATTGAAACAATACCTGTAATGACAACATCTGAAGCAATGGCATCTGTGCTACCTGGAATAGCATAGAAACAAGTGGCAAAATCTGCCCATGATCGACCTCCCCCTCAGGGGCGACCCCTGGCTGCCTGACCTCCACCCCTAGCTGGCTGGGCGGGTGGTAAAGTAACTGGAGTAGAAGTCGAGGGCTGACCCCTCTGCTGAGACGAATTAGCACCACGATGAGGACACTGCCTCCACATGTGGCCCATCTCGCCACACTCATAACAGCTCCCTGGTGCTGGAGAAGAGGAATGAAGGGAACGCCTCGCACCGGGGTGTCTAGCCGATGCACTCGGCATAGAAGAACCCTGGGCTGACGGAGCACGAGCTGAACTCTGAGCTGGAAGGGCGCTGAGTGATGACTGGCCTTGCTGCGACCCATGATAACCACGACCTGAAGATGCCCCGTGATACCCTAGACGGGCTGACTGAGCAGGCCTGAAAGAACGACCTCTACTATGCTGAAACTGACCCCTCGAAGGAGTACCACTATAACTGCCCGATCCTCGAGGCCTCTTGGCCTCCCTCTCCTCTCGCTCCTGACGACAAACCGTCTCAATCTCATATATCAACCACCTCCTCGAACGTAGCACCAAACACTCTCTCTCTGGTCATAAGAATACAGAGATGATAGTAAAGGCCATCAACAAATCTCCTGATCCTCTCACGATCTGTCTAGCCGGCATGACGAGCCAACTCAGAAAACCTCGACTCATACTGTGACACAGTCATATCCCCCCGTCGCAACCACTTGAATTGTGTACGCAGCTCCTCTCTGCGGGATTTCGGCACATATTTCTCCAAGAAAAGAGCGGAGAACTGCTGCCAAGTAAGGGGCGCTACACCAACCGGCCTACGACTCTCATACGCCTCCCACCAAGTGAAGGCAGCTCCAGAAAAATGAAAGGTGCTAAATGCCACACCACTAGACTCAAGAATCCCTGCTGTACGGAGCATCCGCTGACACTTATCAAGAAAACCCTGGGCATCCTTGCCCTCAGCACCAATGAATGACGGAGGCTGGAGTCTACCAAACCTCTTAAGACGATACTGCTCATCATCCGGCATAACTGGTACCATGAACTCCTAGGCTGGTGCAACTGGCTGGGCTGGAGGTGCCCCCGGCGTCAGAAGTCCCTGCACTACCTACTCAGGTGTGCGAGCAGCAGGGGTCTGATTGCCTCCCCCGGCCTGTGAAGTAGCTGCTGCTGTGGTGGTTGAAACTGCCTGAGCCAGGCCAGTGCAAACGGATAAGATCTGAGCCAAGGCCTCCTGAAGACCCAAAATCACGATGGGCACAGCTGGTGCCTGAACTGGTGCTGCTGGAGCATGATACTGAGCTGGGGCAGCTGGTGGATCAACAGGTGCTGCCCTCGCTGCTCTGCCTCTGCCACGACCACGACTGCGTCCACGACCTCTGGTGGCCTCAGTGGGTGGCACTGGTGGTCGTCCACCTCGTCCGGTAGCTCGCATCCTCACCATCTCGTGAGAGAATAGGATAACAGAACGTGCTCGGATCAAAAAGTTCGCACGACAAGAATTTTAAGAATATGAAGTTTTTCCTAAAATGTTCTGCAGCCTCTCGAGGATAAATACAGACGTCTCCGTATCGATCCGCGAGACTCTACTAAACCCGCTCATGACTCGTGAGACCTATGTAACCTAGGCTCTGATACCAAGTTGTCACGACCCTAACCCCGAACCCGGTCGTGATGGCGCCTCTCGTGAAGACAACGCCAGCCAATTTAACAAAAATCTCATTTTAAGCAGTTAATTAACATGAAAACAATATAAGCATGATTTAATAGAAATAATTCACGGAAATATAGCTAACCATAATAGAAACCATCCCGATACAGACCAAACCGGGGTGCCACAAGTCAGAGCAACTATGGATCCCGATACAAGTCTACTAAATACAATTTCTGGCACAACTGTTTGAAGAACATAGAAACAATAAGATAAGGGAGATACGGGGCTGCGGATTCCAACAACTACCTTGTAGTCTCTGAATCACCACCTGGACGGAAGGAGTCAGAACTCCAGAGCGGAACCAACAACGTCTGAATCTGCACACATGGTGCAGGGAGTAATGTGAGTACTCCGACCCAGTGAGTAATAAATATAAATAATGACTGAAAGTAAGAAAGCACGTAAAGCACAAGGAATTCTATAATGAAGCAGTAAAACATCATTTGAAAACAGTAAATCAGTGATAAATTAAGTAAAATCTCCTTTCAACAAGTAAAACATGTAATTTTTCAGGTAAATAATGAGAAGTAAAAAAAATAGAAGATCGCCCCTCGGGCTCAGTATCAACAAATCCGCCCCTCGGGCAATATCGCAGAACAGTACCAACCCCTCGGGCTAAAATCTCAGAACAATACCAGCCCCTCAGGCTATCACATGGAACAGTATCAGCCCCTTGGGCTATCACATAGTACAATATCAGCCCCTCGGGCTATATCTCACATCACAATGGGTACCCGCGCTCACTGGGGGTGTACAGAATCCGGGAGGGGCCCCTTACGGCCCAAGCGCAATATCAAGCCACCTCGTGGCATCAAATCTAGGCCCTTAGCCTTATATCATTCAAGCCACCTCGTGGCGTATATAAAGTATCTCAGGCCCTCGGCCTCATATCAGTCAAAAGCCACCTCGTGGCATATAAAGTATCTCAGGCCCTCGGCCTCATATCACTCAGTGTATCCTCACATCTGGCCCTCAGCCGCACTCAGTTAGAAAATCATCACAAGCCCCTCGGGCATAGTAAAACTGTAGTTCTCAGCCCAAAAACATCACTAAAATATTATTTAAGTCTAAAAACTGAGTAAAAGTGGCTGAGTTGTAAAATAGTGGAAAACAACATGATTGAGTTCCAGTAATAAGTAAAAATAGTGAGGAAACAGTGATAAAAATCCCCAAAGGGTTCAAATAATTGGCACGAAGCCCAAATATGGCAATCAGCCCGAATCATGATGATAACAAATAAGTTTCAGTCAAAAACGCGGTAAAAATCATCAATCGGGACGGACCAAGTCACAATCCCCAGTAGTAAACGACCCCACGCTCATCATCGAGCGCGTGTCTCACCTTAATATAGCACTACGATGTACAATCCGGGGTTTCAAACCCTCAAAACATCATTTACAATCACTACTCACCTCGAACCGGCTAAATCCCTAGCCCACGATGCCTTTGCCCCTCGAATTGGCCTCCACGCGCATCGAATATATCCAAAATCAGAACGAATACGTCACAATATGCTGAGGGGACAGAGCCCAAGAGAAAACAATCGAAAAATACCAAAAATTCTGAAATTAGCAAAACCCGAGCCCCGGGCTCACTTCTTGAAGCTCAGAAATTTTCACATCAACGGGTTCCTTATCTCCCAATGAGTTCATACATATCAAAAGTTCTCAAATCCGACCCTAAATGGTCCTCCAAATACCCAATTAGAATTTCAAAATTCCAAGCCCTATTTCTTCCATTTTTAGCAAGACTTCAATGATTTTCTAGGTGGATTTCACAATATAAACGAGTTTTAGGTCCGAAATTCTTACCTCCAATTGATTCTCCTTGAATCCCTCGTTAATTTCCTTCAAGAACCTCCAAAAATGAGCAACTATGAGTGAAAATATACCCAAAATCGCGGACAAGAAGACTTAAAAATATTCTGCCCAGGCTTCATCGAGTTGTACCTTGGGCTGTGCAGGTTGTACATCCTCTTACCATTTTCCCTTGTTGTACACCTTCTGTTAAAATGATCATAACCCCTTGTGGAAATATCCAAATGATCAACGATTTGAAGATTTAGAAACTACCATTTGATAGGTTGTACACTATATTACTTTTTATATATTCCGAGATATGAGCTTCTAAATTGCATCAGAAAATTCTGTCAAAATTGCTCCATCAGCCAACTTCGATCAATCATAACTTTCTCATAGAATATCAAATCATGAATGGTTTAACTTTCTGGAAACTAGAATACAAGGGCTACAACTTTCATATTTTGCCATTTTTCCGATTCCTTATAGATTACAAGATATGAGCTTCCAAACTGGACTACTCGCATCAGAAATGTTTTGGTGCACAGATGAAGCTAAAAAAAATCTACAATTTTTTCAAAGATGAAATAGTCCGTTTAACCACCCAAAACTCACCCGAGGCAACTGGGACCTCAACCAAATATGCCAACGTATACGATAACATCATTCAAACTTGTTCCAACCTTCGGAACGCTCAAAACAACATCACAACACCAAATTCGTGTCAGATGAAAGCCTAAGAATTTCAAAATCTTCTAAACTACTCTTTTGATAAAAAATCCAACCAAACCACGTCCGAATGACAGGAAATTTTTCACGCACATCCCAAATGACATAACGAAGCTACAACAACTCTAGGAATTCCATTCCGACCCTCGGATCAAAATCTCCCCTAACAACCAGAAATCGCCAAAATACTAACTCTACCAATTCAAGCCTAATTCTACACTGGACCTCCAAAACCAATTCCGATCACACTTCTAAGTCATAAATCACCTCCCGAAGCTAATCGAACCATCAAAACTCACATCCGAGCCCTCTAACTCATACGTCAACATCCGGTTGACTTTTCTAACTTAAACCTTCTTAAAAGAGACTAAGTGTCTCATTTCTTACCAAATCTACTCCGAACGCAAACTACTTAACTCGATCACATAAAACACGGATAACGAAGCATAATGAAGCAGAAATGGAGGAAACAGAGCGGTAACTCATGAGATGACTGGCCGGGTCGTCACATCATAGCTTTACAGGTACCTATAAAAGTAAGCCTATTACTTCTGAGTTTATAACTCAACCAATTCAAAGATTTTTGAATGAAATTATTTCTAATAACATTACTGCAGAAAATAAACAGATTGATTTTCTGAAAAATGAAATTTGCAGTCTTACTATAGAACAAGATCTGAAAGCTCCAAACTAATAGAAAAAATTGATTCAATAAAGAATCGGTTTTCTTTACAGTTATGTGGTGATCATCCAAATCAATTTTGGAACAGGAAACGTCATATAGTATGTCTTTCTTATGAAAAAAGCTTTTCAGAGGGTAATATCCCAACTAAAGCTAGGTCGTGCCAAATGAATTCTGAATATTTAGAATTATGCAAAAAGGAAATTGATTCTCTAATAGAAAAAGGTTTAATAAAATCTTCAAAGTCAAAATGGTCTTGTACTGCTTTCTATGTTAATAAACATGTAGAACAGGAACGTGGAGTTCCTAGACTAGTTATAAACTATAAGCCCCTTAATAAGGCGCTAAAATGGATTAGATATCCCATTCCTAATAAAAAGGATTTATTGGATAGATTATATGATGCGATTATATTCTCAAAATTTGATTTAAAATCAGGCTATTGGCAGATTCAAATAGCTGAATCAGATAGATATAAAATCGCTTTTAATGTCCCAATGGGCCAATATGAGTGGAATGTTATACCATTTGGTTTGAAAAATGCTATTTCTGAATTTCAGAAAATTATGAATGATATCTTTATTTCCTATACTAATTTTATAATTGTTTATATTGATAATATTTTAGTATTTTTAAAAAATATTGAAAGTCATTTCCAGCATTTAAAAATATTTAGAAAAGGTATTATACAAAATGGTTTGGTTATTTCTAAACCAAAGATGAATCTTTTCCAGACTAATATTAAAATTTTAGGTCATAATATTTAAAAAAAAAAAATTCTATTAATCGTAGCATTGAATTTGCTCCTAAATTCCCTAATATTATTACTAAAGATAAATTATATCTAAATAAGAAAATAAATCATTCTTATCTACACAGATTAAAAAAAATTTTAACTTCACGTAAATTAAATCGAAGGGAGTAATAAAGTAGTAGTGTACGCCTATTTGTGGAATTATTGAATGGTGTGGTGAGAAGTGTGACCGGTGATAGGAGTGGGTTTCTTGGAGATTGAAGCGAAAGTAAAATAGAAATTAAGTGAACAGCATTGGGAAGGTTAAAACAAAAAAAAAGAGCAGGTAATGATCATAAGCTCTGGTTCAACAGTTGTGTTGACGTGACAAAAGATTGCCAAAACTTTAACTTTTTTATTAATGCTTATTGTTTTTACGCATCCCCTCCCATTTTTGCTTTGATACTATTTATACTATTTCAAAAGTATACCTACGCTACAACTTAACTGTTGTTGTGAGAGCTAAGCCTGGCCAACTGCCCGGTTCGGTCCGGGACCCTTTTTTTTGTTAGTTTCGGTCTGATTTGATCGCCGACTGATAGTTGTACCAAATTTGACCGGTGTTATTAGTCCGGTATCACTGGTCGAACTAGGCCGAGAGAGGCACCGGCTATCGTTAGGCCGATTTTTCTTATGCGGTCCGGTTCGGTCCGGTTCAGTCGATTTTTTATTTTTTTTAATTTTTCATTTAAAGTGATGGATAATTTTAAGTTTTTAAAAATATAACAACAAAATATTACTAACTTTGTGTATATATTTGGAATGTTTAGTTTATTTCAAAGTTCAAACTTAGAATTAAAAAACTTGTAATTTTTTTTTCAAACTTTGAATTAGTTTTAAACTTTGAAATTAGATTCAAACCTTGAATCAATTTGACAAATTCAAACTTTTGAATTAATTAGATAAGTTCAAACTTTGAATTAATTTTATAAAATTAAATTTGAACTAATTTAGAAACTAGTAATTAATTGTAGTATTTTTGTGCAAAGAATAAATTAAAAAAGAAAAAAAAAAGACAAGAGTAGTGATGGAATTCCAAGATTTGGAGCAATTTTATTGTATTGCTTAAATCATAAGTAGGGCAATACATACTACATAGCTAAACATTCAAACTTGTAATTTCAATATTCCAATTTAGAAAATTACATTCTTTTAAACATATTGGCTAATTTTTTTATGACAGCCGTAGGCTTTTCTTTAGGAACTGGTTGTTGTTGTTCTGGTTCATCATCTTCGTCTTATTGTTCTTCTTCTTCTTCATTGCCGGTTAGACTCCTTTCTTCACTTATTCCGTCGCCCAAAATTTGACCGAGATATGCTTTTTTTTTTTTCTGAGAAAGTTCTGGTAGTCCAAAGTTTCTTCGCTCCGCTCTGATCCAATCCCTTAATAAAACTCCTGTCTCCATTGCCTCTTCCTTCAACGAATGTCTGTGATCTGCAATTTGAAATCTTCCTTGGCTGAAAGCGCTCTCCGATGCAACCGATGAAGCTTGAATTATTAATATATCCGGGGTCATTTTTGTAAGTATTGGAAACTGCGATTCTTGATTCTTCCAATAATCCAACAAATGATGAGTTCCAAAACTTGTAAGTTTCTTTAGATATTGAATTAAATAGACTTGGAACTCGCTGTATTCCTCCCCGTACTCGTCTTGTTTTGAAAGCAACTTTTGATCAAGTCCGCTAAAAGTGCTCATCCCCGCATGCCTTTTGCCCATTTGAGAAAAACTTTCACCGGTTGATTGTATTGGTGCAGTTGGTGTAGCACTGTCTGCCCAAGCTCTATACTTTGCAAAAACAGCCACAGTATCTGAAAGAACTTTAGCACAAGCATCTTCTACACTTGGATATTCATTAGTCGCAATTTTAATAGGTTTAATCTCTAAATTTGCATATATTTCTCTAACAAGTCGTTCAGTTAACTTAAGTTTAAAAGCAGGATGCAAAGCAGAAGCAATGTAAAAAAGTTGAGGAATTGGAAAAAAATATTTTCTAAATTTTTCAATCATAGCCTCTACAGCCACTTTATATACTTCATATTGCCTATATAATTTCAATAATTCAGATATTCTAGCTATATAATATAACATGGTAGGAGTAGTTTGATAATATTGTCCGAAAAATTCTAAAGTAGCATGGTAAAATTTTTCTAAAAACTCAAGGAGATATTTAACAAGGTTCAATTGTCCTCTTTAAGGTAATAGGTTTCCATAAAATACTTATTATACATTTGAGAAATAAGCTCTCTGTATTCATTAGCGACAGGCAATGCTTCATATAAAGTGTTCCATCTAGTACAAACTTCCTTTGGGACTCTCCTAATCGGCATTTCCTAATTCTATACATTTTCTTTCTCATTCTCTTTTTCTTTCTTGATTTTTATTTCTAAATATATAAGCAATAGCTACTTTCACCTTTTCAATAATATAGTTAAACAAGTCAAGACTATCTTTTACTACTAAGTCGTAAATATGACATGCACATCTAACATGAAAAAAATCCTCAAAAGGGGGG
>MCJB01048670.1:0-21878 GCA_002018475.1 Nicotiana obtusifolia | reverse complement strand
GGGGGGGGTTCAAAATAGGTCTCAAGTTCCTAAGTGCTTCTGTGTTGTTTGTAGCATTATCTACCGTAATACTAAAAACTTTGTTAGTTAAACAATACGTACGACAAATTGATAAAACTTTTTTAGAAATATAATTATCCGTGTGTGGTTCATCAACAACTTTATAAGCAATAATACGTTTTTGAAATACCCAATCAGGATCTATCCAATGAACAGTAACTGTAATATAATCACAATTATTAGTAGAACGACCCATATCCGTAGTAAGGCATACTCTAGTGTCAACGTTATCAAATAGATATCGCAAAATTACTTCTATATTCGTTCTTAAATTTAATAGTATCATTTTTAACATTAGTTCTTGGAAAACCTTTAAAAGAGGGATTATATGTAGCTTGAATATAACGAACAAAACCAGTAGAAGAAGAAAAATTATAAGGTAAACCCTCTACCACAACTAGTTTAGCAATATTTTTCCTATCCTTTTGTTTATCATAAGTAAGAAGCCCTCCTGTTGTTTGGTTAATTTTTATTTGGGTACTCGAGGATTCATCATGCGCTGCTCCCCCATGTTCGGTTCCTAAATAAATACTCCCCGCCCGCATTGATCATTCCTTAGGATGTTTATTTCTTAAGTGGGTCCTAATTTTACTCGTCCCATCGTCATTACCCCCTAATTTTAAAAACCACTCCATTCCACAAAGCTCATGCAACCGTCTGACTTTCAGCTTTCTTTTCCACAAATTCCTACACCTCAGATCTGTCCTTACATTTAACCAGGACTCTAGTAGGAGGGATAGGAGGCAAGTCAGACTGAACTTCAGGTGGACTAGCTTGAAATTCATGTGGTTCTTCTAAATTAACTCCAGTTTGATAGTCATATTGTGCTTCTAACATATCATTATCAAGTGAATTATTTGCGCTAATATCATGATAATATTGAGAATTATCTATGTGCTGACTAGAACTACAAATCAATTCCTTTACCCTTATTTTCCCCATGACCACGTGCCCGCCCCCCACTACTAGTTTCAATTGAATCTTTTTGAGACATAATTATAGCAAATAAAATAAATATATGAAAAAAATTATAAAAGAGTAGGAAGTAGGAACGACCAACCAAATATAATTGTATAATTGAGGTGAAGTTGAAACTTGATTCTTCACTTCAACAAATAGCCAAATTGATATTTCAATTAAGTAGCGCCTCCAATTTACCCAATACTTGATAATTAAAAACTTCATCATATAGCCAAATATCACTTTGATAGCAACTCCAATTAAAACTTGATAAAGTAACCAAATTGTATAATTTTAATAAATAACCAAAGTAGCAAAATAGCAATATTATACAGAATTTGAGAGAATTAGATGATTTGTGTGAAAAATATGATGAAATAATGGGGTATTTATAGGAAAAGAATAGTTAGGGGTGGTTATGGGGTAAAAATGGCCATTTTTAGCCATTGGACAATGGCTAGGAGGTCAAAAGAGCCTTTGCCAATAGCTAGTTAACGGACAGTTTTTTTTTTTTTGGACTGGTCAGGCCAGTCCGGCCGGTTCCGATTCCGGTCTATTTTTGTACCGATCCGACCGATTTTTAACGGGCAAACCGTTCCGTTATCGGGATCGGATTCGTACAACCGCAAATGGTTTGGTTTCCACGGGTCCAGTCCGGTGAAACCGAACCATTAGCCAGCCTTAGTGAGAGCCATTTGTTTCAGGAATTCTCGTTTTTCTTTTTCTTGTTGTTTCTTAAATAAGAAGAGAAAAAAAAAAGATAACTAGATCTTAGATATAGACAATGATACAGTAAAAATATCGACACACTTCTTGCATTATATAACTATGTATAGTTTTATAATTACATATGATATAACGAAATGTAATTTACCCCCCCCCCTCGTGCATATATATACTAAAATATATTTGTATGTAATGACCCGATCAATCATTTTGAGTATTAGCTTTTTTTCCTGTGTTTCGAGACTTTTTATAGCTCTATGATTTATGACTTGCATGTGGGGTCCGTGTTGATTTTTGAAAAATTTAAACATGAATTTTAATAAAAATGTGATTTTTGACTTTAAAAACGATTAGAGTTGACCACGGTCAAGGTTTTTGGTAAACGATATAAGATTGGTGTTTTGACGGTTCCGGTAGGTCGTAGATATTTTGGATTTATACGTATGTTTGGTTGGGGTCCGGGGTGCATCTGCGCGTTTTTGCGCATTATGTGATTGAAAATGAGTTTTAACTTGAAAATTCTTGAGTTTTGATGGTCGATTCTTGAGATTTGATGTTATTTTGATGATTTGAGTTAGCGAACGAGTTTGTATGAAATTATTATTGTTGTGTGCATGCTAGGTTCGGAGCCCCAGGGGCTCAGTTGAGTTTTGGATGTGCTAGGAAATTTTTGGACTGTTGAGAAATGTTAGTGCATCATGTCTACAGATCTCGCATTTGCGAGAAGCAGATCACAAATGCGAGGTTCGCATTTGCGAGACAATACTCGCATTTGTGATACTGGGAATGTCACGACCCAAAATCCACTACAGGCCGTGATGAGTCCCAACGTCGCCGTTAGGCAAGCCAACACTTAATTATTCATTTTATTATTTTTAAAATCATGAATCTTATTTAGATAGAGAGTCCAGTGCATTAAAATAAATTGTAGTTACGTACAATTTAATTAAAATAATAAGTAAAAGCGTATCAATGTAAACAATCCATAAACAAATTCTAGAACACCTCCAAAACCCATGAGCATTTACTAGATGGTTCAAATAACAACACTACGTCTGTTTGGAATATAAGTTAGACAGGGAAATGTAAATAATCCAGATGGAGACTCTGTATGCTGTGGACCGTAACACGGGATCAGCTCACCATAAAGTCTCCGCAATAGCCGCATCTTTGCGCCCAAAAGACCGCTAGAGATATACATACCTACACAATAAGTGTAAAAGTGTAGCATGAGTACGTAAATCAACGCGTACTCAGTAAGTATCTAGCCTAACCCCGGAGAAGTTGTAACGAGGGGTCGACATCGACACTTACTAGTGGTCCAATAATCAAGTACAATAGAAAGTAAACAAATATGAGACATGGGAAATAAACAAGATAAACAAATATAGGTACGTGGTACGATCCTCCTCTGAACAGTAAACACAAACTCTCAAATATTGGTTCTTCCTCATCCGGTATATATATATATATATATATATATATATATATATATATATAATAGGCCCCACCAGATAGGTCATCACATTCAAATCAGGAAAGCTCACGGATACACTGGCTTCTTGTCAAATATTACGCACGATCTTGCCGAGGCGAACGGCCTGATCCCATAAGAGTGTTTCATAAAGTTGCTGAGGTGAACGGCCCGATCCCATAAGAGTATTTTATAGAAATGTCGAGGCGAACGGCCCGATCCCATAAAAATATGATGCATGATACTGCCGAGTCGAACGGCTCGATCCCATAATAATATGATGCTGCCGAGGCGAACGGCCCGATCCCATTAGAATAAGAAGCTTTAATGGGTCCTTGACCCCACTCACGAAACGTGCGAATTTATGAAATTTAAAGAAGCTTTTCGATGAAAACGCACAACGCGGGAGAAATTTGTAGGGGAAAGCACAATTATTCCGCAGCTAATCAAGTAGCTCGTCAAATCTCTACAATAGCGAGCCTGTCACACTACGCAAGTCTAGTCTCAGGTCGTAACGCGAAATCAAGTAACTAAGCAGGAAATAATAACATAACGAGTACAAAGCATGGCATGAATCCTAGTCTACCAGGACATACTCAGGAATCCTAGCATGAGCACGGGCACTCGTCACTTCATACGTGCGCAGCTCCTACAACATGTAGATATAATAAGAATAACACCTGCGGGGTAATTTTCCGTCACAAGGTTACCCAAGAGACTTACCTCGCTCCGAAGTTCCACAACCGGCTCAAACACCTCTCTAACACCTCCAATCGATGTCCATCGATCCAAAACTACACAAACAATGTGCAAACCAATAAAAATATACTCTAATGCTCATGATAAATCAATTTATAACAATTTCCAACTTCGCTCGAAAAGCCAACAAAGTCAACCCTCGGACCCACGTGCCCGGATCCTGAAAATTTTCGAAGATAAACATCACTTATAACATTAAAAACTCAAATATGTAATTTATTCTTAGTTCCATTTTCAAAATCACGGTCAAAATTCAAATATATCAATTTATAGATTTTCCCTTAAAATCCTAAAATTTCCATAATTTTTCATGTTAAATCCTTATGAAATTCATGAAATTAACTTGCAATAAGTGGGAATCATTTACCTCGTGTTGCTTGATGAATAACTCCTCAAAATAGCTCCTCAAATTCGGCCATCCAAGTGAAAAATTAGAGAAATGAGAGCTAAGTCTTGATTTAAAAACACCCCACTGCCCAGCGACTTTCGCACCTGCGGCCTCTTAGTCGCACCTGCGGAAAAAATCTGTCGCAGGTGCAGTTTCCTCTAAGCCTAGGCAAACCCGCTTCTAAGGACCTAAATAGAGCAACTGCGCTTCCGCTTCTACAGACAACAAGCGCTTTTGCGCTCACGCACCTGCGTGACCAAGTCTGCTTCTGCGGCCCCAGGCCTTCTTGGCCAATTCCGCTTATATGATCTCTTCTCCGCATTTACGACCTCGTAGGTGCGGAACATTCCTCGCCCCTGAGCTCCCAAGTATCCTCCACGAATTTTGCATGCAACGCCCCCCTCCGCACCTGCCTGACCGCACATGCATCCACTCCTTCCGCAGGTGCGATGAGACCAGTCTTCAGCAACAACAACATTTCCTCAAATCCAAATTTCAATCTGTTTTCAATCCGTTTCAAACCCGAGGCCCCCGAGATCCCATTCAAACTAGCAACACATCCCAAATTATGATACGGACTTAATCGAAGCCTCAAATCACGTCAAACAACACCAAACTACGAATCGACTGTCAAAACCTTTCTTTAAATTTTCAAAGATTCCAACTTCGACGAACGCGTCCAAATTACACTTATCAATCCTGGAACAATGCCAAATTTTGTGTGCACTTCGCGAATCACGATACGAACCTATTCCAATGCTCGAAACTCCAAACAGACATCGATAACACCAAAGTCAACTTCAAACCAAACTTAGGAAATTCTAAAACCTTCAAAATGCCAACTTTCCATATTAAGCTCTGAAATGCTCTCGGACCACCCGATACTCAACCTGAATATACTCCCAAGTCCGAAATTATCATACGAACCTATTGGAACCTTCAAATCCTGATTCGGAGGTCATTTACTCAAAAGTCAAACCTTGGTCAACTCTTTCAACTTAAAGCTTTCGAATTAAGAATTTTTCTTTCGAAACAACTACGAACTTCCCGAAGTTCAATTCCGACTACACGTACAAGTTATAATACATGAAGTGAAGCTACTCAAGACCTCAAACCGCTGAACGAAGCGCTAGAGCTCAAAATGACTAGTCGGGTCATTACATTCTCCCCCATTTAAACATACGTTCGTCCTCGAACGTGCCAAGAACTGCTCCCGGAGTTTCCCCAAAATCACCGTTTAACACCTTGTGCACTTACCCGTGCCACCACAACCCAGGTGAATATATTAACTCGAGCTAGACTGAAGATCCTCCCTGCTACCTTAGCCCACAAGCCTTAGAACCAAATTCCAACATCTGGAGTTCTCTGCCATGTCTGATTCTAACATACGAACACCGACACGGTCTCCACCCATTGTACCAAATATGGTTATGCACCCATACTGAGACCACACAATGCACCGTATAATTCCTATACCCATAATAACACTCTCTAAACGTAGAAGCTGCAAATTCACTAACCTGATGCCCGAAGTATACCTCATATGTGCATAAGCCTTAATCCAACCCTTGCGATACTGCAATGATGAAAACAATGACTAGAAGCTCATAACCACCTGTCAAATCAATAAATCATGGAGTCCTCCGCTCAACAAGAACTCTTGCCTCATTTTGAACTGAATAGTGATATTTTCCCTCTAATATACCATATATAAATCCAATCGCACTGATTTCCGGTCCAATACCCTTGTCTCACCCAGTACCGTTCAGGCAATAAGCCACCTCAAACACTGACTAAAATCTCATATGACGCCATCAATGTGCCAACAAGCTACAACTCAAATATGAAAGAAAAGGAAGAACGAACTCTGGAAAAGAACTACCGAGCCCGCGTAACGAATAAAACGGCCAACAAATGCTATGAACCTTTCTCGGAGACGAGAAACAAGACAAACAAAACAAGCATAGGGAACCATATTCAACATCTCATTGTTGTGGCGTGCAACCCGATCCACACATGATACCGTTGCGGTGTGCAACCCGATCCAAACATCATGCATGTTGCAGCGTGCCACCCGATCCACGTATAACAGTCAACAAGGAAGTACCTACCGAGCCAAACTGCTCAAACCAACGAAATGCCCGAATATCGACCACGACCATGCCAAATGCAAAAATACAACCCTAGGGAGATGGATAGCGCCATGTGTTACAAAGCTCGAGCTCGACTAAGGTGCAGTAACAACAAGCTACCCAGGACGCAACACACATGCGAATAATCAAGCCGTCTCACATCCCACATGGCATAATAGGGAATTACAGAGAATAGCTGACGGCAGGAATAACATCCAACACCCGAAGACTCCTCAAAATGAACACATCTGACCTGATCTGATATAGAGCACACATTCACATTTAGTCTACTAGCGTACCTCAAGCCGATTTTGTTCATCCTATACTGGGCCACTAACCTTCGAAGAATCCATAATGACCCTATTCATGACACATAAGAGCAGCCGTCAAATCCAGAACAAATTCCCACAGTCCATAACCAAAGGAATAGAGTTTCTCCTAGTCATAATCTCCCTTGTTGGTGACAGTACCAAAATCTCCATACTTGATTTAAATTTCTAACAATCGAATGACTAGCACGTCACACTTATACGATCTTCTTGTGGGATATACCCTTACAACCTTCCGCACCAGGTAGTAAAATATAAGCATTAATGGTCATCGACCATGCTATTTCCATAGTGCCCGTCAATCATCCGCATTTCAATACCCAACACTTCTTCCACAAAATAGACCATCCTCCGGCAGCCTGAAAATGTGAATTCCTTTCTTTGTAAATCACATCCATCAGGCGCATAAACTCTGAGTCATCCCAACACATGCACACGAATCAATAAGGTAAAATGTAGCACATGTACGTCAAATTTCCTTATCCAAAATACCCTTGATGTTTTTCTCCTCTTGATCATAACTAATCCACCAATGCACCGATAACCCGAAACTATACAGGCACATGTCCACGTGACTCACCTATAGACAGTGGCTCCCCCACTTAGCTATACACTACAATCACATAGATCCAAACCCCACAACAACCTCTTCTTCTCATTTATTATGATTCCACACCATTACCCGGCCAACTTCTCGCAAGCTCTTG
Source organism: Nicotiana obtusifolia (assembly GCA_002018475.1). Classification (NCBI taxonomy): domain Eukaryota; kingdom Viridiplantae; phylum Streptophyta; class Magnoliopsida; order Solanales; family Solanaceae; genus Nicotiana; species Nicotiana obtusifolia. Next base: position 14,343 of record MCJB01048670.1, on the reverse strand, counting down.
TTGCATCGATCAAACACATTCCGAATTATCAGCCACCATCACACACTCAACCTCCTAGGGGTCATACCGTCTTCTTCAAGCGATCCAAGCTCGCATCGCAATACCTGCGTCCCCTACTGGGCAGGAAGTAGGACTCTTCGTAGGAACCTCATCAAAATCATGCAACCGCTAACCTGCTCACAGGAGATAGCCCACATGTATAACCTCATATCGACCTCCACCAACGTCGTAGCTACACTTACATCCATCATGAAATCAACTAATCTTCCTGGGTCCACACTGATCCGCCAGCCGTAAGAATCCCTTGATTCATTAACATCACCCGAAGGTCCAACAACGTGTTTGAAACTCGACGCCGTATTGCATCAAAGACAATGATCGAATACTTCACCTTTTCCTACATTCCAATCAAGCCCTTCTCGTCACGCTCAAAATTCCTAAGCACTGAAACCACCTCCGAGATCATCTCCCTCGAATCTTCAATACTGGAAACGCCGATTCGATCCTGAAGTTGCAACACACAACCATCTCTGCTAACTTCCTCTTAGATTCCATCTAACAACATTGTTCCAAGAGGTAAACAAATGAAGACCAACATGCCGATGAGCCTCAATGCATTCAATCAAGGATGGAGACACCACAATATTAACAAGAATTCCACCAAATTCGAAAATATCAAATCTCGACCGTAGGCAACACCAGCACTAGGCTGAAATGACAGAACACCCCTCTACAAGGCGATTATAATAGCCCACTCGAACACGCAAGGAGAAACATCCTGCACCACATCTGCGTACCTTTACAACTCCTCAATGCCCAATTGATAATAAGCACTCAACACCGTATAAGAATGAGTAGAAAGTAAACAAAGACATAAGCCTCAATGGAATCAAACGGCACAACTAGGAATCAAGAAGGGAAGTGCTCCTAGAAGCCATGTAGCCTCTCAAAGATAAGTACAGACATCTCTGTACCAATCCGCAAGACTCTACTAGATTTGCTCATGACTCGTGAGACCTAAGTGAACCTACACTATGATACCAAGCTGTCACGACCCAAAATACACTACAGGCCGTGATGGCGCCCAACGTCACTGTTAGGCAAGCCAACACTTAATTATTAATTTTATTATTTTTAAAATCATGAATCTTATTTAGATAGAGAGTCCAGTGCATTAAAATAAATGGTAGTTACGTACAATTTAACTAAAATAATAAGCAAAAGTGTATCAATGTAAACAATCCATAAACAAATTCTAGAACACCCCCAAAACCGGCGTCACAAGTGCACAAGCATTTACTAGATGGTACAATAACAATACAACATATGTCTGGAATACAAGTTAGACAGGAAAACGTAAATAATCCATATGGAGACTCTGTATGTTGTGGACCGTAACATGGGATCAACTCACCGTAAAGTCCCTGCAATAGTCGTGTCTTTGCGTCCAAAAGACTGCCAAAGATATACATACCTGCACAATAAGTGCAGAAGTGTAGCATGAGTAAGAAAATCAATACGTACCCAGAGTATAATCAAGTACAGTAGAAAGTAAACAAGTATGAGACATGATAAATAAACAGGATAAAAAATATAGGTACGTGGTACGATCCTCCTTTGAACAGTAAACATAAACTCTCAAATATCGGTTCCTCTCCACTCGGATTATATATATAAAATAATCCCCACTAGATAGGTCGTCACAATTCAAATCAGGAAAACTCATGGATACACTAGCTTCATGTAAAATATTACGCATGATCCTACCGAGCGAACGACCCGATCCAATTAGAGTGTTTCATGAAGTTGTCGAGGCGAACGACCCGATCCCAAAAGAGTATTTTATAGAAATGCCGAGATGAACGGCCCGATCCCTAAGAATATGATGCATGATACTGCCAAGGTGAATGATCCGATCCCATAAGAATATGATAATACCGAGGCAAACGGCCTGATCCCATAGGAGTATGATACGGTCGAGGCGAACGGCTCGATCCCATAAGAATGTGGTACATAATCCTGCCGAGGCGAACAGACCTATCCCATTAGAATATGAAGCTTTAATGGGTCCTTGACCCCACTCATGAATATACGTGTGAGTTATGAAATTTAAAGAAGCATTTCGATGAAAACGCACAACGCAAGAGAAATTCTTAGGGGAAAGCACAATTATTCCGCAGCCAATCAAGTAGCTCGTCAAATCTCTGCAATAGCGAGTTCGTCACTCTACGCAAGCCTAGTCTAAGGTCACAACACGAAATCAATTAACTAAGCAGGCAATAATAACACAACTATTATAAATAGAGCATTGCGTGAATCCTAGTCTACCCAGACTTACTCAGGAATCCTAGCATGCACACAGACACTTGTCACCTCATACATGTGCAGCTCCCACAACATGTAGCATATAAAAAGAATAACACCTACGAGGTAATTTCCCCCTCACAAGGTTAGACATGAGACTTATCTCGCTCTGAAGTTCCATAACCGGCTCAAACGCCTCTCTAACACCTCCAACTGATGACCATCGATCCGAAACTAGTCAAACAATGTGCAAACCAATAAAATATACTCTAATACTCATAATTAATCAGTTTATAATAATTCCCAACTTCGCTCGAAAAACAAACAAAGTCAACCCTCGAGCCCGCGTGCCCGGATCCCGAAACTTTTCAAGATAAATGTCACACATAACATTACGAACTCAAATATGTTATTTATTCTTAGTTCCATTTCCAAAATCACGGTCAAAATCCAAATATACCAATTTCTAGGTTTCCCCTTAAAATCCCAAAATTTCCATAATTTTTCATGTTAAATCCTTATGAAATTCATGAAATTAACTTGCAATAAGTGGGATCACTTACCTTGTGTTGCTGGATGAATAACTCCTCAAAATAGCCCCCCAAATTCAGCCATCCAAATGAAAAATGAGAGAAATGAGAGCTAAGTCTCGATTTAAAAGCACCCCACTGCCCAGCGACTTTTGCACCTCCGGCCTCTTAGTCGCACCTGTGGCTCCGCACCTGTGGCTCCGCACCTGTGGAAAAAATCCATCGCAGGTGCGGTTCCCTCTAAGCCTAGGCAAACCCAATTCTGCGGACCAAAATAGTGCATATGCGCTTCCTCTTCTATGGACAACAAGCGCTTCTACACTCACGCACATGCGTGACCAAGTCCGCTTCTGAAGCCCCAGGCCTTCTTGGCCAATTCCGCTTCTGCGATCTCTTCTCGCATCTGCGACTTCGCAGGTGCGGAACATTCCTCACACCTGTGCTCCCAGGTCTCCTCCACGAATTTCACACCTGTGACGCCCCCCTCCGCATCTACGTGACCGCACATGCGGCCACTCCTTCCGTAGGTGTGATGACACCAGTCTTCAGCAACAACAGCATTTCCTCAAATCCAAATTTCAATCAGTTTCAAACCCGAGGCTCCGGGTACCCCATCCAAACTATGAACACATCCCAAAACACGATACGGACTTAGTTGAAGCCTCAAATCACGTCAAACAATTCCAAAACTATGAATCGACGGTCAAAACCTTTCTTTAAACTTTCAAACATTCCAACTTCGACGAACACATCCGAATTACACTTAAGCATCCCGGAACGAGGCTAAAATTTGCGTGCAAGTCACAAATTACGATACAAACCTATTCCAAGGCTCGGAACTCCAAACGGACATCGATAACACCAAAGTCCACTTCAAACCAAACTTAGGAAATTCTAAAACCTTCAAAATGCCAACTTTCCATATTAAGCGCCAAAATGCTCCTGGAACACCCGTTAGTCAATCCGAACATATGCCCAAGTCCGAAATCATCATACGAACCTATTGGAATATTCAAATCCCAATCCCGAGGTTGTTTACTCAAAAGTCAAACCTTGGTCAACCCTTTCAACTTAAAGCTTCCGAATTGAGAATTTTCCTTTCGAAACAACTCCGAACTTCCCGAAATTCAATTCTGACCACACGTACATGTCATTATACATAAAGTGAAGCTACTCAATGCCTCAAACCACCGAACAACGCGCTAGAGCTCAAAATACCGATTGGGTCGTTATAGGGAAAGGGCAAGAGCCTTCGCAGATGTGAAGTCTAAGCCGCATTTGTGATAGGTGGGTTGATCGCATTTGCTACTCCTTTGTTGTATCTGCTACACTGGACATGTTGGGAAATCTCACAAAAGCGAAGCTTGGACCGCATTTGCGAAGCTGGGAACTTCGCAAATACGAGGTGTTTTTCGCATTTGTAATATTTATGATGCTAGTGATTCGCTTTTGCGACGGTCGCAATTGCGAACAAGAGAGTTTGCAATTGCAATATATGCAGCTAGGTAAAATGTGAGAATTTCTGGACTTAGCACATTTTACACTATTTTTAAATCCTAGACTCCATAGAGACGATTTTTGATGAGAATTTCTTCCGAAATACATTGGTAAGCAACTTTAACTTTGTTTTCAATCAATTTCAATACTTTTTCATGAATTTTAACATCAAATCTATGAATTTCAAAGTAGAAAACGGGTGTTTTGAGTAGAATTTAGGGATTTTTTAAAATTGAGATTTAGACCTCAAATTGAGGTTGTATTTTGAAATAACTCACACTTAGGGGGTGAATGGGTAATCCGATTTAATCCTAATCTCGGATTTCGACCACGTGGGCCCGGGTTGAATTTTTGTTGACTTTTTTAATTTAGTGAAAGACTGAACTATTTTTATTCCTTGGTAATTTCTAGCTTGTTTTAAATTATTTCAATGATATTTGGCTAGATTCGATTGATTTGGAGGTTAAGGTAAATCGCGTTCGCGTATAAGGAAGGTGAGGCTAGGGCTGAGGCAGGCTTGTGCTACATGTTCGTGTGACTTGGGACGCGGTCGCGTAGGAAGAGGCAGCTTGTTTGTCGCATTCGCGACTGGGTTCATGTGATCGCAAATTGTATTTTATTGAGCTGGGAGAATTTGTTCTATGCGATAGCGAGTCTTTGTCCGCGGTCGAGATAGAGGGCGACTAGGCAGCAGAATAAAATTTCAAAAACGTGGGTTTCATCTCATTTTCATAATTTGGACCTAGAGAGCTCGGTGTGAGGCGATATTTTGAGAGCTTTTCAAGGAAATCGTTAGATTGAGTGATTCTAACCCGGATTGGACTATATTTCATGTATCTATTATTATTTTCATCATCCAATTAGTGATTTGGAGCTGGAAATTTGGGGAAAAATTGTGAAAACTTTCTAGACTAAATTTTGGGGTTTTAAAATACAATTTAAGGTCGAATTTGAGTAATTCTTGTATGGTTGGACTCGTTATCAAATGGGTGTTCGAATTTTGTAATTTTGGTCAGGTTCCGAGACGGCCCGAGTTGACTTTTGAGTTGACTCTTTATTTCTTTGCAAAGATAGTAATTTTATTGTTCGAAATAGTTTCCTATAGTTTATATTTATGGTATGAAGTTGTTTTGGCTATATTCGAGCCGTTCGAAGTTGTATAATCGAGGAAAAGACCTATTAGTGGATTGAGTTAGCGTATTTTGAGGTAAGTGTCTTGCCTAACTTTGTGCAAGGGAATTACCCCTTAGGATTGGTGTTCTTTTAGTTATAATTGTGATGTGTGGAAGCTGTGTGCGCAGGATGATGAGTGTTGCACGGGCTAAATATGAAAATTTACCGGTTTTAGCCATGTAGATTCCTTTCATGCCTTAATTGAGTTATCTGAACATGTTATATTCATCATCATTAGTCTATTTTCGCATGCTCTACTAGTTTTATCTCTTACTTGTTAATTGCTCTACATGTTTAGTTGAAGTTCTTCTTTCCTTCATTCCATATTCATTATATAACCATTGAATTGTCTACTTGAAGTTGTTATTCTTTGGATATCTTGTTGTTAAAATTGGAATTGAGGTATAAAGATCGTGATTCACATTGATGCAACGTGTTAAGTTGTGAAATGCTATTCTTGTTGAGTTATTCCCTTCCGGTTATTATTGTTGAGATTCTAGTGTACATTGTGGTTGAGCCATAGGCTATTTATTGTGAAACACTATTATTGTTGCCTTCTTTGGCGAGTTGTTATATTGGGCACTTGAGGTGTGATTTGTGATACGTTGTGATATTGATACGCATGCGGTGGTATAAGATTTTGAGGTTGAGACGCATGCGGTGATATAAGGTGAGCCTGATACACGTGGCTCATAGAGGAACTACTAGAAGCCACGCGGTGTGATAAAGTGGGATAAAATGCGGGAAGCTATTTTAGGAAAATGATTTTATAAACTAAATGCAAAGCTCCCGCGGTGATATAAGGAAAGATTGTCAAAGGATTTGTGATTTGAGACTACAAGGAGGTACCTCAGTAGTAACTCGTGTTGATACTTTTCTATTATTTCACTTCTTTTGTTGCCCTGTTCCGTGTTATAACATTCCTTGTTTTCTTCCATGATGCATTAATTGTCTTGTTCGGTGTAGCCAATTTTAGTATAGTTCTTACTTGTTTCATTTCCATTGTTATTATTATTACACTGTTGATTACTCGTTCAGTTCCTTATATTTCAGTAGGGCCTTGACCTAACCTCGTCACTACTCTACCGAGGTTAGGCTCGGCACTTACTGGGTACCGTTGTGGTGTACTCATACTATGCTTCTGCACATCTTTTGGCAGATCCAGGTACCTCCTAGCAGCCCAAGCACCAGTGAGTTGAGTTCATACTTGGAGACTTCAAGGTACACTTGCCGCGTCCGCAGGCCTCAGAGTCACCCTCTATCTATTTCTATGTCTTCCCTCTTTTATTAAACACAATTGTATAGGGAATATTATGACACCGTTGTAGAGCTTGAGATTCGTTACCACCAGATCTTGGGAAATTTGTACATGCTGAGTAGCTGAGTATATTTTATATTAATTGTTGAGTTATTGAGATTTTAAATCATTATTTCAGTTATTCCTGCATGAATGTTAGGCTTACCTAGTCTTAAAGACTAGGTGCCTTAACGATATCCTACGGAGGAAAATTGGGATCGTGACATGAGTAGTACCATGCGGTGTGAAATAAAATTTGGCTGATAGGTTGATACCGTGTGAGAAGAATGGGAGATGGATTTCGATTATGATTACTCATTCGTTAAACACTTACATGCCCTATACGTTGGTTTCTATTATTGTTTGTTGTTTGGTATGTTACTTTCACTTTTGTGTTCCTTATATAGTTACCTTTGTGTTTTATATTTGGCCGGTTACTGTTATATCTGTATTTCTACCTTGTCGGTTACTATTACTCCTATGCTTTTACTTGATTTACTTATGTTACATGTCCTCTTCGAATTCATGCCTTTACTTGTTATTAGAATGTACGTGTTACATGCCTATATTAGTTACGTGATTTACTTATTAGATGTCTTAACATGTTACATGCCTTTACTTACAACCTGCCTTCACTTGCTATATGTCTTTACTTGTTATATGCCTCCACTTGCTACATGATTTCTCTTATCACACACCTCTACTTGATTCTTGTTTTACTTGACGTATTTCCCCATTTCATGTTTTACACTTCTTTGCTCAGCTGGAATGAGTCACTTTTAGATTGGTTGTTTGTTTATGCTTTGTGGAAGCCTTGTCTTTATATGTGGAAGACTAGCTCTGGGGTGTTGTGTTGCTCATCTTACTTTGTTAAGTTTGTATTCCTAGTTTAATTATGCGTGTTAGTTTTTCTTAGTATTACGTTGTGAATTTTCCATGCTTGGTTGTTGTAGAATAGTTTTGTATGTAACTTATTTTATATATATATATATATATAAAGAATTGCATGTCGCAACAGTATTAATATTATATATGGGATTGGGTTGCACGCCGCAACGGTATTGATATTATATATGGGATCAGGTTGCACGCCGCATTGGTTTAGATATTATATATAAGAATGGATTGCACGCCACAATGGTATTAATATTATATGTATGGGATCTGTTGCACACCGTAACGGTATTGGTAATATATATGTGGATCGATTTGCGTGTCGCAACGGAGAAATAGTACTATGATTATTCTTGGCTGTTGGTTTCCATTATTGTATTATATTATTAAACTGAGTAGTGATGATATTCTGGGACCCTCTATTATTTATATTCCTTTTTCATTTATTACGTGGTTATTCATTTCTTTATATCGTATTTCTCTTTCTATTACCATCTGCACATGTAAAAATAGTAAGTGAGCATTTTTTAACTTAAAATCTCGTCACTACTTCACCGAGGTTAGTCAAGATACTTACTGAGTACATGGGGTCGGTTGTACTCATACTATGCATCTGCACCTAGCGTGCAGATTTTGGAGTTATGTAGATGTGGAAGACGAAGCCTTGCATTAAAGATGTACCGCGTTACAGATTCAAGCTACCCCTTGTTCATGGTAGTTTAGGATTCCAATTCTGATTATGTATACTTCAAACAGATATTGTATTTATTCTTCATATCTGTTTGCAAATCTAAATCATTGTGGCTCATGACTTATACTACCAGTCCTTGGGAAGTTGTATAGAATTCAGTTATTTTCATTCATGTTGTTATTGATCTTTCACTTAAGTTACTTATTCTATGTTTGGCTTACCTATTACTGTGGGGTTAGGAGCCATCACGACTAGGCAGATTTTGGTTCGTGAAAAGTTGAGCACTAGGTTTGTAGGTTCTACAAATCATGAGCAAGTGTCTGGTAGAGTCATCGGATTGGTATGATGACGTTCATACCTATCTTCGAGAGGCTACAGGGCATGTAAGAAACTTCTCGTCTTTCTTTCCTTATCGTACGACTTTGTTTCAGCTTGAAGCTTAAATCTTTGATTTCCTCCATTCACTCATACGTGATGTTGAGCACTCGATATCTGTGGTGCACCGTCAACTTGTTGGGTCGCGGATGGGCTGCGAAGGGTTGTGGATGCTTGATTACCGCCGCGAAGTGTTGCCCAAGTTTAGATGCTGATGTGTTGGTAGATCTTCCAGTTGTTCATTTGTGGGATGAAGCAGATTCTTATATCTTGTCGACGAGTGTAGACTCAGAAGGATTAATTGGTTTCCAGTTGTTGTGGCCATGGTGGGGTCATGAGAAAGTGTTGATATAAGGTGAGCCGGAGGGTTATCTCCTATGTGAATATTTGAGGTCGTGTGTTTCGTATGAAGTTTCTATTCAATGGAATGTATATATTATCATTTCAGAGCTTTGAGAAAATTGGCTTGACTGTCACAAATGAGTATGCACTTGGCAGAGTCTTCGAAGTGTTTTATAACCAGTGTTACATATGTTTTTAAAGTATTCAGCTGATTACCAGTGCAGGATTGAGGCAGCTATGAAAGAAGGGTAATGTGGGTTAACGATGTGCTTACGGCTTCGAGCCAATTGGGGGAGTCTGCCCATGATCGGATTGCGGGGTCATGTGCTATATTAGTTTTTGGACTAAAAGACGCTTGTGAATTAGTTATGACTTGAAAAGTATGACTTCAGGAATGACTCGAGCTTGATATTCATTGTGGATATAGTGTGCAAGAAAAAGGAATCGTTTTGTTGCTTCTTTGGATACTCATGTGCTAGTGAAGCTCAGGTCGTGGTGCATATTGGCTATGTAATGGAGATTATAGCAAGGTGAATAACTTTCGAGGAGGTTCTGATTAGTTCCAGATTCAAATATGGCATTTAAGGATTTTTGAATTCATGTAAAGCTAGGGCTTGAGATCGGTAGTGGAGGTGTCTATATTTGCAATACTTCTATATCAATGTTGACTATACATGGAAGTATTAGAGAGATGCAATAAACCGAATTAGAATCATAGAGGGTCCCTTCAGAGCGAGCATTATCGAGTTACTTTTGGTTTTGCCTCCTGCGTGACTCGGTTGTGTTAGAGGAAAATTAGTTTTGATGACTTGAGTATGTGTTAATGGGTTTCGAAAAATTCATGATGGTTATGGCCGCGGATCAGGGTTGATATCTTCTACGGGTATAAAAGATGTGTTACGTGTGGTGATGCCCTCCCGGATTGAGGTAATTGGAAGGTTCTCGGTTGATGAGGTGTTCATCCTGCTTGTGGTTCAGAGTTGATAATGAGGTTTCAAGTTAGCATGATAGTTACGGTCCACCGTGTGGAATTGAAAGTTGCGAGTACAAGGTTATAGTTTAGTTTTGAATAGAAGGTCATGAGTTCTAGAAGGCATGAACGATTTCAGATGTTTAAGAGAATGTTGGCACTATTTGGTATCGCCTGAGAAAGGTGTGCATTTCAGGAGACGCGTTATGTTTTGACTTAATGATGCTTGAATGGTGTTACAGTGATAGCCTGGTTTTGGGCTGCGGAGATTCAGGTTTTGCTTCATGGAGCAAAAGATTTATATGAGTATTTTCCTTGAGATGATTATGTATGACTGATGTATTAGTCATTTGAGTAGTGGAGTTGGGATTGGATATGGAGATCCCGGTATTCTTGAGGTTTAGAGACTGGATGTTCTCGTAGACAAGCTATTCATTAATTGAGGATTATGAAGATATGTTAAAAATTGGATAGTTGGAAGTATGTGTTATGGATAGGTTGTCATGGACTTTTGGAAGCTTATATAGTTGTTTGGGGATGATAGGAATTGGTTTGGGGGATATTTGTAGGCCTAATGAGAATGTGTATTCTATATCGGATCGGGCTTGCCCACTTTTATGCAACTGTTAATGTAGGCATATCATCGGGCAAAATAAATGTTATTCGTGCGATTGCCTATGTTATGTGTTTCTCTCTTATGCTATGATGGGTAGTGAGGCTACTTGATTATTCGCACGCGTGTTGTAATCATGTTTAGGCCTTGTGGCGATGTATGAGTGAGATGGCTCTTTTGATGTTGATTTGCTTATCGCACCCTAGTTGTGCTTGCCTTTTTCTGTATTGTATCATGCCTATTCATCTCCCCGCAGTTATAATTGTGCACTCTATCATGCTTGAAGTTGACGCACATGTTCTTAGTGAGCACGAGTATTATGGCTTGAGGGGTATCCCTATGTTGATTGATATGTTTTGGATCGGGTTGCGCGCCGCAGTAGAGTTATGTGGGAGACCCTTCCTTGTATTTATTTTGTGTATTTTGTTTTCCCTTTGTGGGATGAGTTCATGAAATTATGCTTTTGTTGTTATATCAGTTGTACTAGTTAGATAGTCCTTGTACCTTGTTTTCTTTCTATTTTTGGATATGCCCAAGTTATTACTTATTTGGTGTACGGACTGCGTTGTGTGAGGTTAGCTGTGAATTTTAGTGTGACTTGTCAGTTGGGCTGCTTGTTTTAGGTGAGACGAGATTTTTGGATATGGGATTTGCACTATTGCATTGAGATAAGGAATGTTTGGAAGAATAATACTATATTTTCGCTCAGAATTTGGCAATGGTCCTTGTCATACGATAGAGCTCCATGACTTATTGATTTCTTGGGTGGTTATGAGTTTTTGCATAGTCCTTTTATCAATAGCAGTGTTGCTAAGGTTCAAAACGAGGGTTTACTTGAGATGCGGAATAATACCATACCGGGTTTGATAATGAGCAGTTATTGTGGTCGAAAGTTATTGCTGTGAGTACACAAGTTATGTGGCACATCGTGTGGTTTGACCTTAGGAGTGTCTTAATAGATTGATGCGTCTTATTGAGATTGATACAATATATATGTAGAAGGATAGGATCTTTTAGGGGATTCCGGATGTTGAAATTTGGTCCCACGCCCTGTGGGCTAAGATCGAAGGAAGAATCTTCAGTCGGGATCGTGTTCGTAGACTTATATGGACCAAGGTGGCATGGGATCACTCATGGGTATGGGTATGATGAGTTCCTTCAGCTAATTGACGGCTTTGGAGCTACTCTTGCACGTTCGAGGACGAACGTATATTTAAGTGGAGGAGAATGTAATGACCCGAACGGTCAATTTGAGTACTAGCTTTTCTTTCTGTGTTCAAAGATTTTTCATAGCTCTATTGATGATTTATGACTTGTGTGTGTGGTCTGTCTCAATATTCGAAAAATTTAAATGTGAATTTTTAAGGAAAATGTGATTTTTGGCTTTAAAAATGACTAGAGTTGACGAGGGTCAACATTTTTTGTAAACGAACTCGGATCGGTATTTTGACGGTTCTGGTAAGTTTGTATGATATTGTTGGACTTGAACGTATGTTTGGTTGCGATCCCAGGAGACCCGAGCGTGTTTCAGCGCATTACGTGAAAATTTTGAAAAGTGAGTTTTAACTTGAAAATTCTTGAGTTTTGATGGTCGATTCTTGACATTTGATGCTATTTCGATGATTTGAGTTTTGGATTTATACGTATGCTCACATTTATGATATTGAGAAGGGGCAGGAGACTTCGCAAATGCGAAGTCTAAGCCGCATTTGCGATAGGTGGGTTGATTGTATTTGCGACTCCTTTGTCGTATTTGCGACACTGGCCAGATTGGAGAAGCTCTGCAAAAGCGAAGCTTGGATCGCACTTGCTCAGACTTAGAAAATACGAGGTGTTTTTCAGACAATTGGGAACAGTGATTTGCTTTTGCGATAGTTGCAATTGCAAACAAGAGTTCGCACTTGTGACATCTGCAGCTGGGTAAAACGTGGGAATTTCAGGACTTAGTTCATTTTACACTATTTTTCAATCGTAAACTCCATATAGGCAATTTTTGAATAGGAATTTCTTTCCAAATTCATTGATAAGCAACATCAATTTAACATCAAATCTATGAATTTCAAAGTAGAAATTGGGGGTTTTAGGCAGAAATTAGTAAAGTTATAAAATTGAGATTTAGACCTCAAACTAAAGTTGGATTAGGAAACAAATCACATATCCGGGCTCGGGGGTTAATGGATAACTGGTATTTGTTCCTAATTTTGAATTTCGACCACGTGGGCCCGAGTTAACTTTTTGTTGATTTTTTCAATTTAGTTAAAGATTGAACCTTTTTCATTCGTGGGTAGTTTCTAAAGCTTATTTTGAATTGTTTGAACAATATTTGACTAGATTCGATTGGTTTGGAGGCTTGTTCTAAAAGAAAAGTCGTGTTGGATTGTTTATTGTGTTCCGGAAAGAGGTAAGTGTCTTGCCTAGCTTTGTTGGGGGTATTTTTCCTACTAAATGATATTTTTTGCTACATGCGGATGTGATGCATATACAAGGTGACGAGCGTATATGCATGTGCTAGAGTTTCCATACTCGAGAGGGGGAATTATATGCGTCTTTGTGCCTTGTTAAACTTGGTGATCCCCTAACTTATGCTTTATTTAATTATATGACAAATAAAATTCTATTATTTGTCTCAGAAATCATATTAGAGTATATGACATCTTGAAAGGCATGTACTATTTTTGTGTGTGCGTACATACTTAATTTGACTGTAGCTTCACGAACACTTATCTATACATGTTATTGTCATGCTACTTAAGCTTCTTTATCTATAATAGGAGATGATGTTTGGTGCCTTAGTGCTATGTTTGGCACGATGAGTATTTCTGTGCGGTTGATATGATGTTGGCACGATGAGTATTACCATGTGGTGTGAAATAAGTTTTGGCCGGTTGGTTGACACTGTATGAGAAGAATAGGTGTTGGATTTATGTTATGATTACTCATTCGTTAAACACTTACACTCCATCTATGTTGGTTTCTATTATTGTTTGTTGTTTGGTATGTTACTTTCACATTTGTGTTCCTTATGTAGTTACCTTTGTGTTTTTTATTTGGCCTATTACTGTTATATCTGTATTCCTACCTTGTCGATTACTCTTACTCCTATGCTTTTACTTGATTTAATTCTCCTACATGTCCTCATCGAATTCATGCATTTCCTTGTTATGAGCACGTACGTGTTACATTCATCTATTTGTTACATGATTTACTTATTAGATGTCTTGACATGTTACATGCATTCACTTACTACCTACCTTCACTTGATATATGCCTTTACTTGATACATGCCTCTACTTGTTACGTGATTTCACTTATCACTCACCTCTACTGATACCTGTTTTTACTTGACGTACATTTTTCCTCATTTCATGTATTACACTTCTTTGCTCAGCCGGAATGGGTGACTTTTAGATTGGTTGTTTGTTTATGCTTTGCAGAAGCCTTATCTTTATATGTGGGAGACTATCTTTGGGGTGTTGTATTGCTCATCTTACTTTGTTGAGTTTGTATTCCTAGTTGAATTCCGCGTGTTAGTTTTCCTTGGTATTACGTTGTGAATTTCCCATGCTTCGTTGTTATAGAATAGTTTCGTATGAACTTATTATACTATATATATATATATATATATATATATATATATATATATATATATATATATAT
>MCJB01048669.1:93939-127760 GCA_002018475.1 Nicotiana obtusifolia | reverse complement strand
GGACTACAACTACATTAGCTAGCCATTCAGGGTACTTAACCTCTCGAATGGATCCTATGTTTAAGAGTTTATTTACCTCGTCCTTGATGAAGACCTGTTTGACTTCGGACTGAGGTCTCCTTTTCTGCTTGACAGGCCGGAACTTCGGGTCAACACTCAGCTTGTATGTCGCAATTTCTAGTGGTATGCCTGTCATATCTAAATGGGACCAAGCAAAGGAATTTTCATTAGCTGAAAGAAAAGTAAGTAATTTGGACCTGAGCTCGAGGTTTAAACCCGAGCCCAAGTATACCTTTCTTTCGGGTGCGTCGCTGCAGATCGAGACTTGTTCGAGCTCCTCGACCGTCGATTTGGTTGCGTCGGACTCATCCGGAGTAACAAACGATCGGGGTATCCCATATCTATCTTCGTCAGGCCGATCTTGCTCACCCTCATCTGTTGAAGGCGGCTTTTCTAATTGCTATTTAGTCTTCTATTGGGGAACGGTAGATTTCAGTGCCGCTTCTCCACCGTGAACATTTCCCTTGCCGCATGTTATTCCTCGTAGACGGTGATGACTCCCTCGGCCGATAGAAACTTCAACATTGATGCAAGGTCCACGGTACGGCTTTGATATCATGTATCCAAGGTATACCGAGCAAGGCGTTATATCTCATATCGCCTTCGATCACACAAAATTTTGTTGCCCTGATAGTTCCAGCGATTTCACCATCAGTGTATCTCTCCTTTGGTTGTTTCTGAGGCCATGTTGAAACCATTGAGGACTCGGACCTCGGAGATGATTTGGTTTGAGAGACCGAGTTTCTCAACGACCCATGATCGAACTATGTTGGCTGAGCTCCCGGGGTCGATAAGACCGCGCTTCACTCGAGTATCATGTATTAACATCGATATCACCAATGCATCGTTGTGAGGTTGTGTGAGACCTTCGATATCCTTGTCGCTAAAATACAAAGTTCCTTCTGTTGCGTAATCCCGAGTACGTTTTTCTCGGGTAATGGATATTTTGGTACGTTTCAGCACCGGTACTCGAGGCTTATCTGCTCCCCCGATTATCATGTTGATTGTATGTTTTGGCTCTTCTTGATTTGCTGACCTGTCCCTATTTTCATAGTGATTTTTTGCTCGATCGCTCAGAAATTCCCGAAGATGCCCGTTTTCGAGCAACCAGGCTACTTCTTCTCTTAACTGTCGGCAATCCTCCGTTCTATGCCCGTGAGTGCCATGATACTTGCATATAAGGTTGGGGTCCCTCTTGGTAGGGTCTGTTTGCAACGGCCTTGGCCATCTGGTGTCCTTGATGCCAGAGTTGCCGAATCGACATTAAAATTGTATTCGGACAATCGAGGCGCTTCTTGGCGGTTACTAGTTTTCTCGAAGTTGTTTCTTGGCAACGGCCTCCTGTTCCTTTGATTGGGATCGTACCTGTTTTCCTGTTTCGGGGATCTATGCCCCCTCGGCACAATCCTTCAATCTTCTGGGTATGGCCGGTGTCTGTCTTGATTTGCCCTTGGCTCTCGATAGTTATCCCTTAGAGGTCGATCGAAAGCTCTAATGGGGTAAGGAGAGCCCGGTGAAGTTCCGGCCTGGTCATCTTCTACCCTAATCTTCGACTGGTATCGGTAAGCTAAGTCGTAAGCATTCGTTTCTAATATTAACCATGTTCTTTTCAGCGATGCCAGCGACTAGGAAGCAAGAGATTAGTAGGTGCCTTGATTCAGCTGCGGGAGAAGGTACCAGTCAGGTGCCTCCCGCCACACCAGGCCATAGTGAGCCTCAGAGCGAGATGCCTTCGCAGACCTCATCTACTCCTTCTCCTCCAGAGGATATAAGCAGGCATCCAGCATCTTCAGTTCCTCCATCTGGTACTACAGACTAGGATATGCGGAGTGCGGTACAATTGCTGACTAGCTCGGTAGCTGCTCAGGCTCAGAGGCAGAATATCGGTGCTACTGATAAACTTTTCAGTGCGAGAGTTCGGGATTTTATTAATCTAAATCCTCCAGTGTTTACCGGATCATACCCCAAGGAGGGCCCGCAGAATTTTATTGATCAGGTTCACCGTACAATGCGGGTTATGCATGCTAGTGATACCGAGGCAGTAGAGTTGGCTTCTTATCGGTTACGNTGCCTCTAAGCCTGAGCAGCTACCAAGCTGGTCAGCAATTGTACTGCACTCCGCATATCCTGGTCTGTAGTACCAGATGGAGGAACTGGAGATGCTGGATGCCTTCTTATATCCTCTGGTGGAGAAGGAGTAGATGAGGTCTGCGACGGCATCTCGCTCTGAGGCTCACTATGGCCTACTCTGACGGGAGGCACCTGACTGGTACCTTCTCCCGCAGCTAAATCAAGGCGCCTACTAATCTCTTGCTTCCTAGTCGTTGGCATCGCTGAAAAGAACATGGTTAGTATTAGAAACGAATGCTTACGACTCAGCTCTGCGCACGATCTAGATTCAGGAAAAAGGTAATAACCCTAAATGTGATGCAGCCTCCTGATTATAAATGTGGCGCGCTACACATCCATAATCAAGACTCTACTAGACACGGCTCATAGACAACCCCTAGGACAGACCTTCCTTAATACCACGTTTGTCACGACCCAAGCCGAAGGGCCGCGACTGGCACCGGACCCTACCCTACGGGCGCCGGCGTACCCTTCATCTAACTTTCCTTATTATCTATAAGGCTTGTCATATGCATATAATCTCGAATAATAATTATAATGATACGTGACATTATACCATGATACGATCATACTTATATACATAATATAGCCAACAAGGCTGCAATGCAGAACCATAAAACAAATTACATACGTTTGCCGACAAGGCAATTTGACTGTACATAAGTCAACCCATCACTTGTCTATGCGTAAATTGACACTTGTCTATGAGACTCTACAAAAACGTACATAATGCAACCTATGTCGGAACAGGGCCCCGACATGCCCATAATGCCTACAACAAAATGCATACCAAGACTGTGGCAAGTTCGAAGGATGGGTCTCGCCAATATCTGCTGAACTGGGTAGCCTACTGTGGTGGGGGAGCTTCGTCTATCTGCCCGCTCGGACCTGCAGCACGACATGCAGCGTCCACAAATAAAGGACGTCAGTACAGATAATGTACTGAGTATGTAAGACAGGAAACATAATGCAAGAACAATAATAAGCATCAGGATAAGAGACATCCAACCTGTACCATATGAATGCCTCTGAGGGCGACTAACCATGTCATGCCTGACATGAATATGCATATACATATATTTACATCCTTTTGAAAATCATCATATACATATATACGCCTCTGTGGGCCTCATCATCATCTCATACATATGCCTCTGTGGGCCTCCTCATTATCATACCCAACTGATCAGTGGTTGCACAATAGGTGCCTGCCCAGCCGACTATAGCGCGACTCGGTAAAGTAAAATAGTTGTCGCCTAGAGCGTGACTAAGTAGAGTAAAACATATACATATGTATTGTTGCACAATAGGTGTCATACCCGGCCGACTATAGCGCGGCTCGGTAGAGTAAAATAGATAATACATGCTGGACTCATAAGAGTCATACTACCATGGGGAAATAATAACATATCAATCCTCCCATAAGAGGGGAAACAATATACGTACTGCTACCTTCTAAGAGTAGAGTATCTTTGGGGTTCGTTCAGTGCATTGTGTACAGTCGGATTCGTGCAAAAGAAGGAAAAGGATAGTCTCACATACCTTGCAATACTTCCCAATCTCAAGCTATGAAACTTCCACGGCTTCTTAGTCTACAATAAGAGAAATGACACTATCGTTATCGTTTAGGCGTCGTAACTATTATGTATCGACTGTAACCTATTTTGCAATAAAACGGACAGCACCTCCCCTATATATATGACTTCACACAAGTCAAAACAGGCACCAAACAGCCAAACAACATCAATAAGAATCATATCGAACCTCCCAAAACAGTCCACGCACAAACCAATCACTTCATACGTACAATAGCCACTATAGTCGTGTCAAACGATCCGGAAATGTTATGAACAACTATCAGGCCACAACCCTAAATATATATGGTGTTTCTCCACACCCTTCCTCATCCAAAACTCCACAAATCAGTAGTATAACAAGCGGCCTTACAGTAACACAAAACAGTCCACAAAACAGTCCGCTACAAGTGAATAACTTGAACTCACGGCTTCCGATCACCGTCCCGTGAGTTCTTACACACATAGAACGACTTACCAAGACTTAACAGTAGAAAAAATGTATTAAATAGAGCAGTAAACTCACCTTGCTTGTTAGACAACTCAGCCCTTGCTTTGGTTCCTCAAACTCTAGGGTTTACCTTCAACTAGAACTTGAAAGAGGGGAAAATCGATTAGGGTTTGTGTAGGATTATTTTGGGGAGGGGTTGCAGGGGTTCTTTTTGGTTTTGAAGCTGTGAAATAATAGTTAATTAACTGGCTTTAGAAGCTTTTAAAATCCCTCTCTTGACCGACTTGGGGCTTTTAACTTTTAGCCCTTAATTTTGGCAAGTAGGTGATGCACCTACTTGTCACCTACCAGCCTGCGCAGTTCTACGGAAATACAATTATCTCAATACTCCGAGATCGTATTGACAAACGGTTTGAAGCATTGGAAACTAGACTCATAGACCTTTAATTTGGTAGGTATATCACCCTGTAATTCCTTGTAAATTGGGAGAAAATCGCAGAAACATTTGACCTAACGTTTAAGTAAAATTGTGAACCTAAGTTGCGACAACTTTTGTCGACTTTTGTTTCATAACTCTTTTGAATTCAAGACTTATGAAACGGATATTATATCATTCAAATACCTTAAAACATGACCTCTTGGTGATGTTAACCACCTCTCGATTTAATGCGAGTTGCAACATCCTTAACTCGTTTATCTTCTAATACTTGTTAACCACCCTTATACACCTTTGCATTATTTAAGACCAATAGGACTAAACTCTTATTGTCTCAAAGGTAATTCTCTTCTCGAACCTAGGTAGACTATCTTGTGGTGTAATCAAACACGTACAAATATGGGTTATAACAAGTCAATAAGTGACACACGTGTCTAACGCTTTCACATCTGCGACCGCTTTTACGTCGCATAACCAACATGCGGTTCGCATTTTGGACGCGAACCGTGGCCTAGAAATCTGTCTCATTCTGCGACACAGGAGGCCTGATTTGCGGTTCGCATTTTAATAATGCGACAGCATACTGACCGCATTCCTGATGTTGATTTCAGCCAAGAAATCTGTCTCAATTTGCGGCACATTTGGTGTAATATGTGGTTCGCATTTCAAGAATGCGATCGCACTTATGGCTGCATTTTTGGCATTGATCTTTGCCCAGAAATCTGCCTTGGTCTGCGATTTCAGCGTTGGATATGCAGCCCGCATGTGGGTTTTGCGGTAGCATATCCAACTTTGCGAAGCCTTTTGTTCTTTTCTTGACTTTTTGAACTCTTTTCCGGGTTCTTGGGCCCTTATTCATAGACTATCTCACAACGTGATCTAACGTACGAAATTACGGGTTGTAACACTCTCCCCCCCTTAAGAACATTCGTCCTTGAATGTAAGAATCCACGGAGATTCTACTCATCGTGAAGCATTTAACATAACATACGGTCCTATAAGAGTATACAAGCTTATGGACATGTACATTATCTGCATATTATCATTCTGCACTAAGATAAAGTATTCTCAAGTTATTGCTTACCTCGTAAGGACGTTTCTCCTTTCAATGTGTTCTGCATTTCCTCGGCATCCTCATTATCTCTATTCTGGAACAGGTACGGATATTTAGACTTCATCTCTTCCTCTGCTTCCCATGTCATTTCTTCTGTATGTTTGTTCCTCTACAATACCTTAACGGATGCCACATCCTTTGTTCTTAGCTTGCGGATTTGTCGGTCTAGTATAGCTACCAGCACTTCTTCATATGTTAGATCCTCTGTAACCTGCACATCTTTGATGGGGATGATCCGAGAAGGATCTCCGATACATTTCCTTAACATAGACACATGGAATACCGGATGGACAAATTCCAATTCGGATGGCAATTCTAATTCATAAGCCACATGTCCAATTCGTCGAAGAACTTTATACGGACCGATATACCTTGGGCTCATCTTACCCTTCTTCCCAAAACGCATGACAACTTTCATTGGTGAGACTCTCAAGAACACCCAATCATCAACTTCAAACTCTAGGTCACGACGTCGGACATCAGAATAGCACTTTTGCCTACTGTGTGCCATCTTCAATCGTTCCTGTATCACCTTCACCTTCTTAATGGCTTGGTGGATCAAATTTGGCCCATATAACTCAGTTTCACCGACTTCGAACCATCCAACTGGTGATCTACATCTTCTCCCGTATAGTGCCTCGTATGGGGCCATCTTAATTCTGGAGTGGTAGCTATTATTGTAGGCAAATTCTATGAGTGGAAGATGGTCATGCCAATTTCCTTAAAATCTAGGACACATGCTCGCAGCATATCTTCAAGTGTCTGAATAGTACGCTCAGCCTGTCCGTCAGTCTGCGGATGAAAAGCCGTGCTGAGATTCACCTGCGTGCCCAAACCTTTCTAAAAAAGATCTCCAAAAGTTAGCTGTGAATTGAGCTCCTCGGTCTGATATAATAGACACCGGCACACCATGAAGTCTAACAATATCCTTGATATACAACTTTGCATAGTCTTCAGTTGTGTAAGTTGCCTTAACTGGCAGAAAATGGGCACATTTTGTGAGTCGGTCAGCTATCACCCAGATGGAGTCAAACTTATGATAAGAGCGAGGTAATCCAATAATGAAGTCCATATTAATCACCTCCCATTTCCAGGTTGGAATTTCTATATTCTGGAGCAATCCACCGGGTTTCTGATGTTCTATCTTTACCTGTTGACAATTGGGACACTGGGCTACAAATTCTGCAATAGACTTCTTCATGCTATCCCACCAATACTGCTCTTTGACATCATGATACATCTTCGTCGAACTGGGATGGATGGAATATCGGGATTGATGAATTTCCCTCGTAATCTTTTCTCGCAACCCTGGCACATTAGGTACACATAATCGGCCCTGGCATCTCAATGTTCCATCTCTTCCGATCTCAAAAGCTGAAATTTTGCCCTGCTGAACGCCCTCTCTCAATCATACCAAGGTGGGATCTTCATATTGTCGTGCTTTTACCTCGGCTACGAGAGATGATTCTGATGTATTGTGTACAATAAAACCTCCGTCCTCAGAGTCTAATAATTTGATTCTCATACTGTCTAGCTGATGAAGCTCTTTAGTTAAACCCCATTTACCTGCTTCACTGTGTACTAAACTTCCCATTGACTTACGGCTGAGAGCGTCTGCTACAACATTGGCTTTACCAGGATGATACAATATCTCGACATCGTAGCCTTTCAGTAATTCAAGCCAACGTCGCTGTCTCAAATTCAACTCCTTCTGACTAAAGATGTATTGTAAACTCTTGTGATCTGTGTAGATGTCAACATGGACGCCGTACAAGTAGTGTCGCCATATCATTAAGGCATATACTACTGCAGCCAATTCCAAGTCATGTGTTGGATAATTCTTTTCATGCTTCTTCAGTTGTCTTGATGCGTAAGCAATCACCTTTCCATGTTGCATCAACACGCATCCCAAACCTACACTTGAAGCATCACAATAGGCCACATACCCTTCTGTTCCTTCTGGGAGAGTAAGCACTGGCGCGGAGATCAACCAATTCTTTAGCTCATGGAAGCTACGTTCACAAGAGTCGGACCATTGGAATTTGGTAGCTTTCTGTGTTAACTTGGTCAATGGTGCCGATATAGAGGAAAACCCTTCTACAAATCTCCGATAATACCCTGATAGTCCTAGAAAATTGCGGACTTCTGACGGTGTTGTGGGCCTTGGCCAACTCTTCACTGCATCGATCTTCTGAGTGTCGACACTAATACCCTCGTCAGATATCACATGGCCTAGGAATGCTACTGAGTTCAGCCAAAATTCACATTTGGAGAACTTCGCATATAACTTGCGATCCTGAAGGGTCTGTAATACAATCCGCAAGTGGCCCATTTGTTCTGTCTCTGAATAGGAATACACCAAATATCATCAATGAATACAACTACGAACACATCAAGATAGGACCTGAATACAGTATTCATGAGATCCATAAAAGCTGCCGGGGCATTTGTTAGCACGAACAACATTACTAAGAACTCAAAATGCCCATATCTTGTCCGGAAGGCTGTTTTTGGGATATCCTTCTCCTTGACTCTCAACTGAAAATACCCTGAACGTAGATCAATTTTGGAAAAATATTTGGCACCCTGAAGTTGGTCAAACAGGTCGTCAATTCCTTGGAAGTGGATATTTATTCTTTATAGTAACCTTATTCAACTGTCAATAATCAATACACATCCTCAACGACCCGTCTTTCTTTCGCACGAACAAGGCTGGCGCACCCCAAGGTGAAGTGCTAGGTCTGATGAAGCCCTTATCCAGCAAGTCCTTCAACTATACTTTCAACTCTCGCAACTCCGCTGGGGCCATTCTATATGGAGGAATAGAGATCGGGTGAGTATCAGGCAACAGATCGATGCCAAACTCAATCTCCCTTTCAGGAGGAAAACCTGGGAGTTCATCTGGGAAAACATCTGGAAATTCATGGAACACGGGAGTTGATTGTAAAGTAGGTGACTTCACCTCCATGTCCATAACGCGAACAAGATGATAGATGTAATCCTTTGAAATCATCTTCCTTGCCTTAAGATAGGAAATAAACCTACCTTTCGGCGTAGCAATGTTCCCCTTCCATTCAATGATAGGTTCACTAGGAAACTGAAATCTAACCGTCTTTGTATGAAAGTCAACATTTGCATAACATGAAGCCAACCAATCCATTCCCATTATTACATCGAAATCAACCATTTCTAATTCAAATAAATCTACCGAGTTTTGACGACTACAAATCGTCACAGTACAACCTCTGTATACCCTCCTAACAACCACAGAATTTTCTATTGGAGTAGATACCGCAAATGGTTTACTTATTAATTCAGGTTCGACGCCAAACTTATCAGCCACAAGGGGTGTAACATATGATAATGTAGATCCGGGATCAATCAACGCATATACATCATAAGAAAGCACTGATAATATACCTGTAACGACATCCGGAGATGACTCAAGATCCTGTCGACCTGCTAGAGCATATATTCGATTCTGAATACCACTCGAACTCGGCACTGCACCTCTACCTCTACCACGACCTGCTGGCTGCTGGAAACCCCATGCTAGAGGTCGAATTGATGAGGAAGTACCAGACACAGATCCCGTCGGCTGAGCCATACCACCACCTCCTTTGTTAGGACAATCCCGCATCATATGACCAGGCTGTCCGCAAAAATAACATGCATCAAAACCTCGACGGCATAGTCCAGAATGGGCCCTGCCACATTGATCACAACGTGGTGTTAGGGGTCTCGGCTGGCTAGTATCCCTGTGATGTTGCGAGCCTGATGCCCGCGAACTCTGACCTGGACACGAATGGGTAAATCGGTCATATCGAGGTCTCTTAAACTGTGGAGGAGCATTAGTTACAGGTGGTGCTGAACTCCTCAAAAACTGGGGCCTGCCACTACTTCTGAAGTCACCAGAATACCCTGCAAATTTCGTCCTCTTATGTTGGCCCCTATCCTGCTCCCTGTCTACTCTTTGCTGGCGCTTACGATCCTCTAATGTCTGGGCATAAGCCTGAATACGAGAAATATCCATGCCCTCTATCAAGGATGCTGTCGTGCACTCATTTATCAAATGTGGTCCCAATCCGTTCACAAAAAAATGAACCCTGTCACCCATCTCGACCACCATGTGGGGAGCATACCTTGCCAAAGAATCAAACTGCATACTATACTCTCGTACACTCATGTTACCTTGTCTAAGGTTCAAGAATTTATCAGCTCTAGCTCGTCGTACCTCCCTTGGCAGGTAGTGACGAAGAAATGCCTCAGAAAATTCGTTCCACACAGGTGGGGAAGCATCCGAACCCTGGATTTCTCCCAACTATCATACTAGAAAACTGCTAAATTCCCTAACCAATAAGAAGCCAATTCTACTGCCTCCGTATCACTAGCATGCATAACCCGTAGTGTGCGATGTATTTGATCAATAAAAGTCTGCGGGTCCTCCTTGGGGTCTTATCCAGAAAACACTGGAGGATCTAGATTAATAAAATCACGAACTCTGGCATTAACCGGCTCATCAGTAGCACCGGTGTTCTGCCTCTGAGTCTGAGAAGCTACCAAGCTAGTGAACAACTGTACTGCAGTCCACAAATCCTGGTCTGTAGTACCAGATAAACGAACTGGAGATGTTGGGTGGCTTCTAATATCCTCTGGGGAAGGAGGAGTAGAAGAGGTCCGAGACGGTATCTCATTCTGAGGCTCACTTTGGCCTTCTCTGGCTTGGGGCACCTGACTGGTACCCTCTACCGCATCTGTATCGAGTCATCTACTATTTGCTTGCTTCCTAGTCGAAGGCATCGCTATAGGAAAACAAGGCAAATAATAGAGATGAACACTTACGACTCAGCTCTACGCACGATCTAGATTTAGAAAGAAGGTAACAATCCTAAATGTCAGGCAGCCTCCTGATTATAAATGTGGCGCGCTACACACCCATAATCAGGACTCTACTAGACATGGCTCATAGACAATCCCTAGGACACGACCTGCTCTGATACCAAATCTGTCACGACCCAACTCGGAGGGCCGCGACGGGCACTCGGACTCTACTCGCCGAGTGCCGGCATAACTGCTATCTTACTTTCTTTGTTATCTATAAGGCCGATGAATGCCCGTATAAATAACAACAATAATCATAATTAGCTCAGACCTTTCGATATCAACAGAAATACCATACCATGACATGAACATACATATATAATATACCATGGCCGACACGGTCATCATGCAAAAACTATACAACAAAAGATACATTTCCCGACAAGGCAATCCAAATGTACATAAGTCAACACACTGTCTATTGCCTAAACAAAACCAAACACTTATCTATGAGCCTCTACAAGAACATACTTGATGCAACCTGTGTCGGAACAGGGCCCCGACATGCCCATAATGCCTATAACCAAAATGCATACCAAGACTATGGCAAGTCCGAAGGATGGATCTCGCCAATATCCACTAAACTGGATAGCTTACTGTGGTGGGGGAGCCTCGTCTATCTGTCTGCCCAGACCTGCAGCACGACATGCAGCATCCACAAATAAAGGACGTCTGTACGGATAATGTACTGAGTATGTAAGATAGGAAACATAATGTAATAACAATAATAAGCATCAGGATAAGAAACATACAACCTGTACTATCTGAATGCCTCTGAGGGCGACTAACCATATCATGCCTGTCGTCTATATATCCTTTTGAAAATCATCATATACATACGCCTCTGTGGGCCTCCTCATCATCATACCCAACTGATTAATGGTTGCACAATAGGTGTCTGCCCGCCGACTATACCGCGGCGCGGTAAAGTAAAATAGCTGCCATCTATAGCGCGACTAAGTAGAGTAAAACATATATTTGCACAATAGGTGCCTGCCCGACCGACTATAGCGCGGCGCGGTAAAGTAAAATAGATAATGCATGCTGGACTCATATGAATCATACTATCATGGTGACGTAAGGTCGAAGAAATAATAACATATCAATCCTCCCATAAGAGGGGAAACAATATAAGCACTCCTACCTCTTAAGAGTAGAGTATCTTTTGGGTGCTCGTTCATTGTATAATGTATAAACGGAGTCGTGAAAAAGAAAGAAAGGGATGGTCTTACATACTTGGTATTCTTTGCGCCAATCTCAAGCTTCACACAGTCACAATTCCTTAGTCTACAATGAAGAAATGATTCTATCATTATCCTCTAAATGTTATAGTTATAATCAGCCATAGCCCTAACTTTACATGGTGTTTCTCCACACCCTTCTTCTTCTAAACCTTCACAATAATAGTAGTAAGACATGCAACTCAACAACAACCCCAAACAACCACAATCCATTCCATTGCCATTAGTTAATTTGAACTCATGGCTTCCGATCACCATCCCATGAGTTCTTACATGCATAGAATGGAATACCATGAATTCCCAAGTGAAGAATGCATGAAAGGAAGTAGTAACTTACCTTGCATGTGGAATATCTCAGCCCTTTTTCCTTGGTTCTTCAACTTCTAGGTTTCATTCTCAATTAGGGCTTGAAAGAGGGGAAAATCAGCTAGGGCTTTTCCTTGATTCTTCCATCTCCAGATTTCTTTCCTCAATTTAGAGCTTGAAAAAGAGGGAAATTGATTAGGGCTTGTGTGGGACTCTTTGAGAGGGGTTGCAGGTGGTTCTACTTGGCCTTGAGTTTCAGAAGTGGGGAAATAACGGGTTTATGCCCTTTTTATAGGTCAGTCAATAAGTGACACACGTGTCTGATGCTTTCACATATGCGACCGCATTTACGTCGCATAACCAACATGCGGTTCGCATTTTGGACGCGAACCGTGGCCCAGAAATCTGTCTCATTCTGCGACACAGGAGGCCTGATTTGCGGTTCGCATTTTAATAATGCGACAGCATACTGACCGCATTCCTGACGTTGATTTCATCCCAGAAATCTGTCTCAGTTTGCGGCACATTTGGTGTAATATGCGGTTTGCATTTCAAGAATGTGATCACACTTATGGCCGCATTTTTGGCATTGATCTTTGTTCAGAAATCTGCCTTGGTCTGCGATTTCAGCGTTGGATATGCAGCCCGCATGTGGGTTTTGCGGTAGCATATCCAACTTTGCGAAGCCTTTTGTTCTTTTCTTGACTTTTTGAACTCTTTTCCGGGTTCTTGGGCCCTTATACATAGACTATCTCACGACGTGATCTAACGTACGAAATTTGGGGTTGTAACAAATCACTTGGCATCTTGTGCCCTCATTACTACTGATAACTGCACGGGCGACTCACGTGCCAATAGAATATTTCTCACATATAAGACAAGTAGACGGAGTACATACAAATGATCGGTAGCATCAGTGCTCATCTTCTTAAACTGATAGGGTGATAAAGTACGTGTATGCTTGTGCAAATGTTCGACCACAACTCAAGTCAACAAGTAAGAGTAGAGACAATGAGTGGCACATAAGAAACCATCACCACGAAATGTACACGGTATAACTCACACAGGGTAGACATACCACTACACAAATAACAACAATAACAATGCCCACAAGCCATCACAAGTCATCACAAATCAATCCCCGACATAGCCCACCTTGTTTCTCCACGTGCGCAATAATAAAGTAAATGCTCGCCTTGTCTCGCGGCACGCGCATAATAATATTTCCACCTTGTCTTGCCACATGCGCAAACCCACATATATAGCCCGCCTTGTCACACTGCATGTGCACATATCAATAGTACCAATAGCGCGGCAGAAACCTCGTGCAAACACCCGAACAAACCTCCCAACAATATCACGTGCCAAAACACAACATCAGGATAGAATCACTTTCACATCATATACCCATATACCACAACATTTCATCTAAACAGTTTTAATACCACAGCCGCCCATAGCCCTCCGCTCAACAAACTGAGTACAACAGCAACAACAACAACAACAATAGCATGAGAATCCAATAAGTAAATCAACTCAAGAGCTTGGGATCACAAAGAAACGGTAGAACGAGCTCAGAAACATAAAGACAATAGGAAATACTAGTTTCAATAAGAATAGCTCAACAAGGAAGAAATGATATGTAACAAATAATTCCACAAAAGTACAATCTGACATCAAGGGAGATCACATGAGTTAATAATTCCAAATAAGGGTGAGGCCAGTGCGATCAAGGATGACTAGCTTCATTTAGGGTTGAGCAATTACAGAAGAGGTACAACAAATTTAATTAAGGATAAGCAATTAGGAAAAGATAGCATGGCAGTCGAAGAGATAACAACTTCAGTTAAGGCACACAGGAGTCAAATAGGCAATAAGAGTGGAATATGAGAGCAATTAATTCCAATTAAGACACGTAGAGGTGAAACTAGTAAATGGGGAACTTAACATAATAAAACAACTCCATATCTAATGAGCATACGAACCTAAGAGCCCTAAAAGGTCAAATTTCGACCCGGGCCCGTGTCTCGGAACCCGATCAAAATTACAAAAATCGATCACCCATTCGATATCGAGTTCTACCATACCAAAATTATCAATTTTCGACCTCAACTCGTCCTTCAAATCATTATTTTACATTTTGAAAGATTTTACAAATTTTCCCCAAATTTTCAACTTAATTCACTAATTAAATGATCAAAATAGCAATGGATTCATGAAATATAACAAGATTCGGGTAAAGAACACTTACCCCAATGAGTTACTTGAAAAAACCATGAAAAAATCTCCCAAAACCAAAAGGTAGAACTCAAAATATGTTAAAAATGGTCAAACCCTTGACTTATAAGTGCTCTTCCCATAACTTCCGATTTGCGGACAAGGAAGCGCATTTGCGAGAAAATGTTCGCATCTGCGAACTCAACAGGCCAACCCAGTGGCCGCACCTGCAACACCGCAAAAGCGCACAAATAGCCGCAAAAGCGGACAACTTCGCATTTGCGATCAATGGGCCGCAAAAGCGACCATCGCATCTGCTATAAATCCTTCGCAGAATCCCCCCCTTAGGCCTCAATATTGCAGAAGTGACATAACCTTCACAGATGTGGTTCCGCATTTGCGATCAAACCTCCGCAAATGCGGATACACCAGAAACAGACCTGATCCCAAGTAATAAAATCATCCAAAAGTCGTCCGGAACACACCCGGGGTCCCTAGGACCCCGCCGAAGCATACCAACAATTTCATTACATAACATGGACCCGCTCGAGGTCTCAAATCACGTCAAAAAACTTCAGAACTACGAATTGCACCATGAATTGAACTTATGAAATTTTGAATATTCCGTACTTCTAAAATCCATGCTGAAACACATCAAATCAACCCGGAACGACGTCCAATTTTGTATGCTAGTTCCAAGTGACATAACGGAGCTAATCAAATTCTCGGAATCCCATTTCACACCCGATATCACCAAAGTCAACTCTCGGTCAAACCCCTCAATCTTCGAAAAACTTCAACTTTCCAATTTTTGCCAAAATGCTTCAATTTACCCTGCGGACCTCCAAATCCAAATCCGGACGCACGCCTAAGTCCAAAATCACCATACGAAACTATTGGAACCATAAAAATTCTATCCTGGAGTCGTCTACACCGAAGTCAAATTCCGGTCAACTCTTACCGCTTAAGCTTCTAAAACACGAATCCTTCTTCCACATAAATCCCGAAGTCCGAACTCGACTACGCACGCACGTCATAACACACAATACGGAGCTGATCTACCTTAAGCCATTGAACTGAGCGCTAATACTCAAAACGACCGGTCGAGTCGTTACAAATGAAATGCGCGAACTTGGTCAACCGATCCACAATCACCCAAATAGTATCAAACATCCTCGAAGTTTGTGGAGGCCCAACTACAAAATTCATGGTGATACGCTCCTATTTCCACTCCAGAATCTCAAGCTTCTAAAGTAATCCGCCTAGTCTCTGATGCTCGTACTTCACTTGTTGACAGTTTAGGCACCGAGCTACAATCCCCAATATGTCTTTCTTGATTCTCCTCCACCAATAGTGCTGCCGCAAGTCGTGGTACATCTTTGCGGCACCCATGGAATACCGCAAACTGTGGGCCTCCTCAAGAATCAACCCACGTAGCTCAACCACATCAGGCACACAAATCCGACCCTGCATCCACAACACCCCGTCATCCCCAATAGTAACATCCTTGGCATCTCCATGCTAAATTGTGTCCTTAAGGAAAAGAAAATGTGGATCATCATACTGGTGCTCCCTGATGTGATCATATAAGGAAGACCGAGAAACCATACAAGCTAGAACCCGACTGACTCCGAAATATCTAATCTCACGAATTGGTTGGCCAAGGCCTGAACATCGGATGCAAGTGGTATCTCATCAACAGGAATAAATGCAAGGCTACCATACTCACCGCCTTTCTACTCAAGGCATCGGCCACCATATTGGCCTTTCCGGGATGATACAGTATGGTAATATCATATTCCTTTACCAGCTCCAACCATCTCCACTGTCTCAAATTGAGATCCTTTTGTTTGAACAAGTGTTGAAGACTCTGATGATCTGTAAATGCCTCACAAGACACACCATAGAGATAATGCCTCCAAATCTTCAATGCATGAACAATGGCTGCCAATTCCAAATCATGAACAGGGTAGTTCTTCTCATGGGGCTTCAATTGACGCGAAGCATAAGCAATCACTCTACCCTACTGCATCAACACACACCCAATACTGATCTGAGAAGCATCACAATACACTATATAAGAGCCTGATGTTGAAGGCAAAACTAGAACTGGAGCTGTGGTCAAGGCAGTCTTTAGCTTCTAAAAGCTCTCCTCACACTCATTCGACCACCTGAACCCTTCTGGGTTAATTTTGTCAAAGGCGTTGTAATGGACGAGAAACCCTCCACAAAGCGACGATAATATCTACCCAAGCCGAGAAAGCTCTGAATCTCAATAGCTCAAGACGGTCCGGGCTAACTCTGAACCGTCTCTATCTTCTTTGGATCCACCTTAATCCCCTCACTAGACACCACATGCCAAGAACGCCACTGAAATAAGCCAAAACTCACACTTGGAGAACTTGGCATAAAGTTTCTCCTCCCTTAACCGCTGTAGTACAATCCTCAAATGTAGGGCATGCTCCTCCTGGCTACGTGAATACACCAAGATATTATCAATGAATACTATAACAAACTAATTCAGATATAGCTAAAATACATTGTTCATCAGATGCATGAATGCTACTGGGGCGTTGGTCAGCCCAAAAGACATCACAAGGAACTCATAGTGACCATAATGGGTCCTGAATGTCGTCTTCAAAATATCCGAGTCCCGAATCTTCAACTGGTGATACCCATACCTCAAATCTATCTTAAAGAACACCCTCGCTCCTAGAAGCTGGTTAAATAGATCATCAATGTGCGGAAAAAGATACTTGTTCTTGATTGTAACTTTGTTCAACTACCTATAGTGATGCACATCCGCATAGTACCATCCTTCTTCTTCACAAATAGAACTGGTGCGCCCCAAGGCGACACACTAGGCCGAATAAACCCCTTATTAAGGAGCTCCTGAAGCTGCTCTTTCAATTCCTTCAACTAAGCTAGCGCTATACGATACGGAGGAATAAAAATGGGATGAGTGCCCGACATGAAGTCTATTACCAAAATCAATATCCTTGTCGGGTGGCATGCCTAGTAGGTTGGCAGGAAACACATCCTGAAAGTCTCGTACTACCGGTACAGAATCAATAGTAGGGTATCAGCACCAACATCTGTCACAAAGGCCAAATATGACAGACACTTCTTCCCAACCATACATTGGGCCTTCAGATAAGAAATCACCCTGCTGGGAACATAATCTAGAGAAGCTCTCCACTCGATCCTTGGCAACCCCGATATCGCCAACGTCACGGTCTTAGCATGATAATCCAGAATAGCATGACATGGAGACAGCCAATCCATACCCAAAATCACATCGAAATCAATCATACTAAGCAATAAGAGCTCGACTCTAGTCTCCACTCCCCCAATAGTCACCATACACGACTGATACACACGGTCCACAATAATAGTATCGCCTGCCGGTGTAGATACATGAATAGGTAAAACTAAGGACTCACGGGGCATATCCAAATAACGAGTAAAATAGGATGATACATAGGAATAAGTAGAACCAGGGTCAAATAATGAGGAAGCGTCCCTGTGACATACTGAAACAATACCTGCGATCACTGCGTCTGAAGCAACGGCCTCTGGCCTGGCAGGGATAGCATAGAATCGAGCCTGACCACCACCTAATCAGCCTCCCCCTCTAGGGTGACCTCTAGTTGCCTCGGCCCCACCTCGAGATGGCTGAGCGGATGGTGTAACTGCTGGTGCTGGTATCATCGGCCGAGAACTCTATTATGGAAACCCACTAAATAATCTAGGGCAATCCCTCTTGAGATGACTCAAGTCCCCGCACTCGAAACAACCCCTCCTCTGATGGAGCTGCTGCTCCTAATAACTCGAGGAACTTCCTGTAGAAACTTGAGCAGACGAGGCATGGTGAGAACTGTGCGTTGGTAATGCACTTAATGATGACTGACCCAAATGAGCACTGTAAGAACCGTGGCTAACTGATGCACCATGGTGAGTTGGACAAGCCATCTGAATGGGCCTATAAGGACGACACCTGCTGTGGTGGGATTGACCCCCAAAAGAAATATCGCTGAAACCACCCGAACCATGAGGCCTCTTAGCCTCCCTCTCCTTGCACTCTTAACTACGAACCAACTCTATCTGCTGAGCAATATCAACCACCTCGTCAAACCTAGCACCTGATACACTCTCCCCTGTCATAACAAAACACAACTGATAGTTAAGGCCATCAATGAACCTCCTAATCCTCTCCCTCTCAGTGGGAACCAACCAAACTGCGTTACGAGCCAACTCTGAAAACCTCATCTCATACTGGGTCACAAACAGCCCTCCTGACGTGGCTTGCATGAGTTGCCTGTGCAGCTCCTCCCTGCAAGTCTGTGGCATAAACTTCTCCAAGAAGAGGATAGAGAACTTATGCCATGAAAGTGGTACTGCACCGACTGGCCTGCTCCTCTCATAGGTCTCCCACCATCTAAAAGCTGCCCCTGCCAATTGAAAAGTAGTAAATGAAACCCCACTAATCTCCAAAATACCCACCATAAGAAGAATCCGCTGGAACCTATCCAAGAAGTCTAGAGCATCCTCTGACTCACCCCACTGAATGATTAAGGCTCGAGCCTCTCAAATATATCTAGTCTCTTCTGATCTTCATTACTCATAACGGAACCCACCTGGGGCTGAGCAACTACAACCGCCTGGGCTGTAGTTCCCCCAGTGTTTGAAGTCCCTGCACCATCTGCTCTGGAGTGCGGGCAACGGGAGTCTGGAGTGCGAATAACGGGAGCCTGAAAAGTGGCTGCTGCAGCCGGAACTGAAATCGCCTGGGCAAGGCTAGTGCAAAAAGTCAATATCTGGGCCAAAGCCTCTTAAAGGCCTGGAATCATAATAGGCACAGCTGGTGCTTGAGCTGGTCTCACCGGCTCAACCACAACTGCAACCTGCTCCTGAGCTGGAGCAATTGGTGGGTCTGCAGGTGCTGCTCTAGCTGATGTAAGAGCTGTACCTCGGCCTTGACTGCAGCCTCGTGCTTGACCGCAGCCTCGGCCTCTCGTGGCCTTAACAGGTGGTACTAGTGGCCGTCCGCCCGATTTGGTAGCACGTGTCCTCACCATCTATGAGAGAATAAAATAACAGAAATTTAGTTCCCATAATCAACAAATTCGCACGACAAGAATACAAGAATGTGAAGTTTTCCTAAGGGTTTGGCAGCCTCTCGAAGATAAGTACTGACGTCTCTGTACCAATCACCAGGACTCTACTAAACTTGCTCATGACTCGTGAGGCCTATGTAACCTAGGCTCTGATACCAACTTGTCACGACCCAAAACTCAACATGTCGTGATGGCGCCTATCATGATACTAGGCAAGCCGATAACTCATACATATCAACACTTTCGAATTCAAAATATACTAAACAGGTTTAAATAAATCTCATAAAACTGGATGAAACGTCACAACTCAATACAGAAATTCCCGAAGTGTCACTGAGTACATGAGCATCTATACTGTAACACAGTCTAATACACTGTCTGTGAAAGTAGAACAGAATAAGCAAAACGTGAGGGATATGGGAAGAGAGTCAAGGTTTGCGGATACCAAAGCAGCTAACTCGATAATCTCCGAACAGGTAAAACTCCACGATCAACAACCATCATGCCCGGAAATGCCTGGATCTGCACACGAGGTGCAGAGTGTAGTATGAGTACAACCAACTCAATAAGTATCGTAAATAAACAAGGCAAGGTAAGAGAAGCTTAAATTATTGAGGATACTAGTTATTCTGGTGTAATTCTATCTTTTTAAACCAGCATATCACAATATTTAAAAGTAACTCATTAAGCTTCGTGAGAAGAATATCCGTGTGTGCATGTGTACTGTTTCTCAAATACCCTACTCAAACAGTACTATGGCATGTAGAGGAAGGAAACCAATAAATCAAATAAATGATCAAAAAGATGCAAATTTCCACACACTGCACGAATAACTCACGTGCTGCACGAACAACTCACGTGCTCCATGTATAACTCACGTGTTAACAATAGAACCTGCACGGACAACTCACATGTGACACGGACAACTCATGTGTCAATATTATCAATATATGGATCCACACGGACAACTCGCGTGCCAATAATATCAGTAAGTGGATCCACAAGGACAACTCACGTGCTGCACTAACAACTCACGTGCCAATAACATATTCCGCCCGGCATAGTCATAGGCCCCCAGTCCAAACATATCATACAGAAGCAATAACACAAGTATACATGTATATGATGAATGAATAATATTCCCATGCTCCTGGACAGGTATAAGTAATGTGCTAGAGCGTAGGCATGTGCAAAGTATACTATCGTAGCTCAAACCAACAATTTTCATCAACGAAAAGCATCTATCAAGTTCTTTCAGGGGTTAAACCTCTTTGTAGCCTCATCATGGCTCAAATAGATCACATAAACCGTTACAAAATGTGACATCATAGCTTAAAGTTTAACAGTCATTTCTAGGCTTATAAGAGCCCGAGCACACCCCAAACATGAATATATAATCCCGTTGCCAGCACATGGGCTCATCCCCACACATGTGCGCACCCAAAAGCACGTGGCTATCACAACAATTCAGGCAACCGGTGCCTCAACCGAGTTTAAATACGATACTTACCTCAAGCAAATCGAATCACTCCGCTAGCAAGCCCTTGCCTCGCGAATCGGCCTCCGAACGCCTCCAATCTAGCCACAAACAATTCGATACAATCAACATGAGTTATAGGAATCAATTCCATATGAAAATGTTAAGCTCTTATTCAAAAGTCAAAAAGTCAACTCAAAAGCTAACACTTGGTCCCACGTCTCGGAATCCAATAAAAGTTACAAAATTCGAAAGCCCATTCAACCACGAGTCGAACCATACCAAATTTACCAAATTCCAACACTAAATCGTCACTCAAATCCCCAAGTTTAACTCTCCAATCCCTAGCCTAAAATCCCAAAATTCCACCTCAAAAACATATAAACTACGTGGGAAATTCAATGGGAAAACAATATTATTGCATAAAAAATGATCAAGAGTGACTTACCTCAAGAAACCCCTTGAAATCCCTCTCAAAAATCGCCTTACTCCAAGTTTGCAAAGTCCAAAATGATAAAAATCACAAAAACACTTCGACCTATAATCTGCCCAGTGCTTTTCGCACCTACGGCCCTTTTCTTCGCTTCTGCGATACTGCTTCTGCGGTCAAGTCTCCACATCTGCGGAACTCACTTAAGACTTCGCTCCGTCGCTTCTGCGGCACCCAATCCCGCATCTGCATGCTCACTCTTGCGCAACAAGGTTCTCTTCTACAAACTACCATTTCCATCTCACCCTCCACTTCTGCGGAGCCACACATGCATCTGCGGGTTCGCAAATGCGGCATTTCCCTCGCACCTACGACCCATCAGCAGCCCAGTCAAACTCACTTTTGCAATGCCATTCCCGCACCTGTAGCCTCGCACCTGCGACCCATCAGCAACCCAGTAAAACTCGCTTTTGCGATGCCATTCCCGCACCTGTAGCCTCGCACCTGCGACCATGACCCTCGTAAGTGCGATCACACGAGTCTAGCACTCATCAGCAATCTCTCAAGTCCAAAATTCGATCCGCTAACCCATCGAAATCCACCCAACACCCTCGAGACCTCAACCAAATATACCAACAAGTCCTAAAACATGATACAAACTTAGTCGAGGCCTCAAATCACATCAAACAACATCAAAAACATGAATCGCACCCAAATTAAGGCCTAATGAAAACTAAGAAATTCCAACTTCTACAATCGATGCCAAAACTCATCATATAAAGTCCGATTGACCCCAAATTTTGCACACAAGTTACAAATGACATAACGAACATTTTCCAGCTTCCGAAACCAAAATTCGAGCCCGGTAACTACAAAGTCAACTCTCGGTCAAACTCCTTAACTTTCCAAACTTCTAATTTTTTAACTTTTGCCATTTCAAGCCAAAATCAACTACAGACCTCCAAATCACTATCCGGACACACTCCTAAGTCCAAAATCATCCAACGGAGCTATCCGAACAATCAAAAATCCATTCCAGAGTTGTTTACATGCAAGTCAACATTCAGTCAACCTCTACCAAGGCCCGTTGGTGTCTGAGGAACTTGCTCTTGCGAGCGTGCTGGTGCTGAAGAAGCTGCAACTAATCTCGCTGGCTGAGCTACACCACTACCATCCCTAGACGGGCAATCTCTCATAAAATGGCCTGACTGGCCACAAACATAACATGCATCTACACCCAATTGGCATCGGCCCTAATCGCGTCTACCCCAATTAGAATACCTAGGGTAAAGTGAACACCCTCTATTTATGTTTCCATTCCTCAAGTGCTAAGGTGAATGCCCGAATATGTGCAATGTCCACACCTGATTGCATAGATACAGTCATACACTCAATTACTAAGTGAGGACCAAGTCTCGCTACATACCTGTGTACCCTGTACTCCATGTTTAACAAAACTGCTGGAGCAAACCTCGCCAAATAATTAAAGTGGATGTTATATTATACATCACACATACCCTCTATCTCAATGTCAGGAACTGATCTAGTCGTGCTTTAGGTGTCTCTATAGGTAAGTAGTGGTGGAAGAATGCCTTTGAGAACTCCCGCCATGTAGGTGGAGCAGCATTTTCTCCTAGAGACATCTCCCAAGTGGTATACCGACTTGCTGCTAGATCCTGTAATCTATATGCTGCCAATTCAACTGACTCTCTATCTATGGCATGCATAACTCTGATGGCTCTGGCTACTCTATCTAGAAAATCCTAGGGATCCACTATTGTACTAGATCCCGTGAAATATGGAGGCTCTAATATGAGAAAATCACAAATCCTAGAACCTCTATCATCATCCTGAGGAAATGTAAGTTGTCGTCTGGCCTGACTAGGTGCAATGCTAGTCAACAATCTGACGGCCTCACTTATGTCGTCGTGCTCAGGAGCCGAAGGTACGGTAGCTGGAGCACCCATAACCTCTCCCTAAACAGATGGAGCTTGTGAAGCTCCGGATGGAACCTCATGTCTGGACTCCTCATGCTCAACTAACTCCGGGGGTACTCTGCTAGTACCCCAGCAAGCAACGACTTTGCCCTTCTAGGTAGCTGTGAGTCTCTTTGGCGGCATTGCTACATATAAAACGTTTCGAAAGAAGGCTAAATTCTTATAACATAGCTCTATCGCACTATCTAGAGAAGAAGGAAGGACAACTATCCTATAATGCCATGTAGCCTCCTGTTCATAAGTATGGCACGCAACATACTCCTGAACAAGACTCTACTAGACACGGCATGTAGGACACCCTAGGACTGAACTGCTCTGATACCATGGTTTTCACGACCCAGCCTAGGGCCACGATTGGTAACCGACATTAAGTGTCGATCATCACTAAACTGCTGATAATCTACTAATCATGAATATAAACTGATAAATTGAACAAGCCGTAAGCATAGTTTATAAGAACTGTACAATCTAAAAAGCCGGCAAGGCTAACACAAGCTGACATAAGCACAGGTGTTTATCTACAGGTTGTAGGAGTGCTGAACTGAACAAGTACTGAACGGGATAGGGCCGTGTCATAACCGAACTAGCTGACTGTACACATACCAAATGATAAGCAACTTCGAGAGTGAGCGAAGTGACTAATACAGCTGGTGGATGGCCAACTGATGTGGCTCAAGCACTGATCTATCTATACCTGCGCGGCATGAAACGTAGTGCCCCGAAAGGAACGTGAGTACGATGTGTACAAAGTATGTATGGTGGAAAGCATATGTAAGTCTTCTATTTATAGTAAGGTTGAAAAGTCAACCACATGTGTGCTTCACCGGCCTTTCTTCCAACAGTCATATCTCTTTATCCAGATGTTGTATGAACGAATGGTCAAGAGCGTTGGAAACTAAATTCCAAGACCTTCAATTTGGTATATAATATATCCCCAAAAGACCTCATATAACACACGAAATTAATTGTTCAAAAAATTTTGTTACAAGGCATATCCTTAGTCGATTTTTCCACAACTTAAATTCGACTTTTTCCAACTTTATATTCTATATCCAAACATCATATTAGTCATATTATGATTTTAAAATTCTTAGAAATTCATTTACATAATATATGACAGCATAGAAGTACGAGGTGTAACAAATTGCAAGGGGCGACTCTTCAGAAACAAAGCCGAATTCTTCTTCTTCGCCCTCAAATCCTTGAGTAAAAAGCCTTTCAGTAGGACTTGAGGGGGGATTCAAAGCAGGACCACCATCTTCATCTTCGGAGATATCCAAAGAAACATTTCCAGGCTCATCAACTAGCTGGAAAGGTACGGAGTCTGAAGGTTGATTCTGGGGAATGGTGGGTTCACCATCTAGAACAATGCACCTCCTGACTCATGGCTTCTTCACTAAAAAGCCCTCATCTTCTTCTTCCTCGTCAAAGGCGTGGGTTTCTTTGTTTTTTCTCTTAGAAGAGGACATACTTAAAATCTGTTCTTGGGCAACTTTAACGGTGAGTCTAGCTGCAGGAATAGAAGCGGGACGAATGCCACAAACAGCAAATTCTAAGAATAATGAAGATGTCAGAATAAGAGAAGTCACCAAAAAGAAAATTTGCAGTAAAGTAAAGTAAAATACTGTGGGTTTTCACTTTCCACCCAAATTTTTGGGAGAGAAACTTCCAAGATCTTTGATCCATAGGGACGGCATATAGCATTTTTTCTACCCAAACTTGTCCGAGAGCGCGAAACATCATATATAACATCAACACCAATAATCGAAGGTCAAGATCATTCTCATAACTTTCAAACATTTAAACTTCACCGAACGCGTCCAAACCACACAAAAATATTCCAGATCACAACCAAACTTTGCATGCTAGTCCCAAATAACAAAATAAACCTATTTTAACTTCCGGAACAACAATCTGAGCCCGATAACATCGAAGTCAACCCCCAATAAAATTAATGAACTTTCGAACCTTCAAATTGCCAGCTTATGACAAATAGAGCCAAAACCTTCTCGGAACACCTAAATTCAAATCCGAACATGCGTCCAAATCAAAAACACTATACGATCCTATTGAAACCAACAAATCCTAATTCTGAGGTCATGTACTCAAATTCAAACTTTGGTCCACTTTTTCAACTTAAAACTTCAAAATTAAGAATAACTCTATTAATTTAATTCTGAACCACTCGAAAATCAAAACCAAGCATGCATGCAAGTCATAATACACCATAAGAAGCCGCTCGAAGTCTCAAATCAAGGAACGGGATGCTAGAACTCAAAAGGACCACTCGGGTCATTACATTCTCCCACACTTAAACATACGTTCATCCTCGAACGTGCCAAGAATCATTTTAAAGCCATTCAATCACAAAATAAACTCATCCTAACATACCCATGGGTGGTTGATGCAGGACAACCTGATCAAGCTACGTTCATGCCATCAATGTTGGATTAGAAAAGACAAGGCGTTGGTTAGCCTTGGAGAAGAGCCAAGCGTCCATAAATCTTTCTATGGACGAATCTTGTGTTGAAGATGTACATTTGTGTTTATGTTGTATTATTGTGTTGTTGTAGAAGAAATTGATTCTTACTTAAGGGGTCCTGCGTGACTATTCTTTAAATTAGCCAAATTGTGGCCTTTTTGTTGGTTATTTGTTTCCTAGTTGATTTAGGTTAAACAATTATTCTTTTCCTAGTTGATTTAGGTAAAGACTCATTCTATATAAGCCTAAACACTTCTTTTTTTTGGAACCTTACATTAGTTTTATCAAAGAAAATCAGCAGCACTTTGCTCCCAAAATCGTATGAATTAACTTGTGCAATTTTGGTGTGATTCAAAATTGAACTCGTCCTTTGTTTGATCGAACAGTTTGCAAGACCATTATTGTCTTGAGGGTTGTTCGTATAGTACAGGTACTCCGTGACTTCATCAAGAAGGTAAGTAGACTAGTTCCTACTTGTTGTCTTGATAGTTCATTGAGCGTCTTGCTTCTATCTTTTGTTTTCTTGTTTTCGTTTTTTATATTGCATCAGTGGTCCCACATCACCACAATCTATATAAGCCCACTAGTGCAACCCCGCTGAAGATTATGTCTTCAACCTTAATCCATGAGCCATAGAACCAAATTCCAACATCCGAAATTCCTTGTAAGATCCAATTCTCGCATGCATACAATGTGTAAGACTCAACAAGATGCATCACGCCATAACCATATTCCCAAAATATAACCACATGATGTACCACATAACTCATGTGCTCATAGTGATATCTTCATACCACAATGGCTACTCATTACCAAATCCGGTACCGATAATATACCTCATATCAAATATGAGCCTTGTTCCAAACCTTCAAAACACTATAATGATAAAAGAAACATGTAGAAACTCATCACCACCCATCAAATTATCAAATTAACAAGTCATGGAGTTCTTTCGCCCGACAAGAACCATTGCCAAATTCTAAGCTGACTAATGACATTCTTCTCCGAACATACCTTATCCAAATTCGATTGCACTAATTCTAGGTCCAATAACCTCATCTCACCCAGTACACGCTGCTCGACTAGCAGGCCACACGTAATGCCACCTAGAGCCATATGTGACCCAATCCGTGCACCCAACAGGCAACAACTCGAACATAACACAAAATGAAAGAGAACCAAATAAGAGAACAATCTAACAAGTTCGACAGATACAATCACCAAAACACAATGCTATGATTCCATCCCACAAGTGGGAAGCAAAACATACGGAATAAGCACAAAGAATCATATCCCAAAGGGATACTCGTTGAGTCCAAATGCTCATACGCAATAAACATGTTTGTATCAACAGCAAGCATGCGAAGTGCCTGACCATAACCATGGGAAGATAGATAGCATAGTATACAACAGACAAGTAAAGCATGACTAAGGTGCTATAAGCAATTCGACATCTCAAGAGCCATCTCGCTCAAATCTCGCCACAAGGCCTAAACAAAATCACATCATGCGTGTGAATAGTCAAGTAGTCTCGCAACCCATCGTAGCATAAAAGAGTCCCACATGAAACAAATAAGAACATGAATAACATTCATTCCGCCGGATGACACACCCACAGTAATCGCTGCACAAAAGTAAGCAAACCCAATCCGATGTAGAATACACATTCTCATTAGGCCTACCGATGGGTCCCCAAATCATCCCGAAATAGGTAAATAACCTTTCAAAAGTCTAAACTACCCTATCTATAACACATACAATCAGTTGTTTAACCCTTAACACATCTTCATAGTACGCAACCGAAGAATAGTCTGCTCCTAGAATTGAAATCCGAACCCGATATCAACAAAGTCAAGTCCCTGTCAAACATCTCAACCTTCCAAACCTTTAACTTTCTAACATTCGCCAAAATGCATCAAATCAACCTACAGACCTCCAAATCCAAATCCGGACATACGTCTAAGTTCAAACTTACCATACGAAGCTATTGTAATCATCAAAATACCATTCTGGAGTCACCTACACAAAAACCAAACTCCAGTCAACTCTTACCACTTAATCTTCTAAAACAAGAATCATTCTTCCAAATCAATTCCGAATCATTCGCAAACCAAACCCGACCACACACATAAGTCATAATACACAATACGAAGCTACTCGAGACCTTAAGCTAACGAACATGATGGTAATTCTCAAAATGACCGGTCGAGTCGTTACAGATGCAGGAGCCTACGATGCTACGTGCACGAAGCTTTTTGGGGCTCTAGCTGATCTCTATTGAGTTTAAAGACTGCTCTAGATTCATACATCCCTACCGTGGTGTTGTATCTGCGTGCTTCATCGTCATTAGAAGATTGAGTTAGAAATAAAAATCAATCTTATCATGATCAAGCTTGTGTCTGTGAAGTCTGCTAATCTAAAGCTCATGATTCCTCTATGATCAATGTGGTTGCGGCATGACTTCTGTGTAATCAATGCAGTTGTGGATAGCTCGTCCATGGCCTTGAGTAATCTACTATTGTTTAGTATGAAACTCTACAAGAAAAAAATGATAAAGCAGTACGTTAGGAACAGTAAAAGCCTACAAGAAAAGAAAAATATGTTACACTAAGAAAGCATGAGAAAGAAAAGGATTACGAGCGTGAAAGAGCGTCGCATATCTTTTACAAGTGTTCGCCAGACTTATCCATATTTGCAAGTCGATCTTCTTGATAGATTTGATGAGTATAGAAGAACGCCTATTCTCCTTTTATAGAGATTGAAGGGTTATGGAGATTTTTCTCGTAAGAGGAGTTCTAGAAGGTCACTATGAGGAGAAAATTATATTATTGATCTATTGACAATGATACAATGAGTCCTATGTATATAATACACATTCTACTCCTAATATATATGGGATTAGGGTTATTTACATATAACTATTTAACTAACAAATTTTGTAGCAATATCTCCTGAGAGTATCTTTTCTTTGACGAAGCGACAGTCAATCTCAATGTGTTTAGTCCTCTCATGGAACACCGAATTTGATGCAATATGAAGGGCAGCTTGGTTATCGCACACAAGTTCAATCTGACTGATTTCACCAAATTTCAACTCCTTAGCAACTATTTGATCCAAATTAGCTCACATGTTGC
The DNA here is from genome assembly GCA_002018475.1 of Nicotiana obtusifolia. Classification (NCBI taxonomy): domain Eukaryota; kingdom Viridiplantae; phylum Streptophyta; class Magnoliopsida; order Solanales; family Solanaceae; genus Nicotiana; species Nicotiana obtusifolia. The sequence goes on along the minus strand of MCJB01048669.1, from coordinate 98,713 downwards.
CATAGCCATTGCTCGATATTCTGCTTCTACACTAGACCGGGCAACTACATTCTGTTTCTTGCTCTTCCAAGACACCAAATTGCCTCCTACTAAAACACAATATTCATAGGTAGAACGTATATCAGAAGGTGATCCTGCCCAATCAGCATCTGAGCATCCAACGATCTACTCATGACCTCGATCCTCAAACAATAACCCTCTGCCTGGAGCCGATTTTATATACCAAAGAATGCGAACAACTGCATCCCAATGACTATCACAGGGAGAATCCATAACCTAACTTACAACACTCACAGGAAAGGAAATGTCAGGTGTAGTCACTGTGAGATAATTTAATTTACCAACCAGCCGCCTATATCTTGCATGATCGCTAAGCGGCTCCCCCTGTCCTGGCAAAAGTTTAGAATTCAGATCCATCATAGTGTCAACAGGTCTACAGCCTGTCATTTCTGTCTCCTCAAGAATGTCTAAGGCATACTTCTGTTGTGAGATCACAATACTTGAGCTAGACTGAGCGACCTCAATACCCAGAAAATACTTTAGTCTGCCCAGATCCTTAGTCTGAAAGTGTTGAAAGAGATGTTGCTTCAATTTAGTAATACCATCCTGATCATTGCCGGTAATAACAATATCGTCAACATAGACCACCAGATAAATACAGAGATTGATCAGCTTCACTACGAGTCATGCAAAACTCCTGAATAACTGTGTTGAACTCGTGTTTTTAGATCCAAATATCAACTCCTAAAGACATCATTGGATTGAAAAGAGGTATAGGAAATTAGCACCAAATAACACAAAGAATCAACTTTAGTTGCTAGAGAAAAAAACATTGTAGCTGTCGGAAAACTACTATAGTTTTTGGAAAATTTTCAAAGTGCTCGAAATCAAAAAATTAAAGCACGGATAGGCTCGGAATTACAAGTCGGTCCGACTGTTCTGAAGAAGGCTTCTCAAAAAGTGGCCAGAAAGGGTTCCATGCGCCGGCATGTAGAGTAGCTCTCATCGCAAATTTTTTTATCCGGTCGGCGCGTGAGACGTCGTCTGCTGGAGGTGTTTGTTGAGGTTTGGTCGCCGGGGTTGAGAGACCTTGTGATGGTGTTGGTTTTTGCACAACACCGATGTAAATTGATTTTTACAAAAAAAAACAGCCATAAAAGGTCATCGGAATTGAAGCACGACGACTGTTTCGGCTGGGATTTCTTTCCCGGATGCTTTCTCACTGCTGCTCTGATCCATGTGAGAAATATGACACGGGAAAAGTATTTCCAAATTGGCGAAAGTATTTCCAAAGATGGACCATATGATATCCACCATTTACAGAACCAATTTGGTATATGTTGTTCAAACAATTGGAATATAATTTTATGAACCACGAGAGTTTCCTATTAGGATTCTCCTATAAGAAAGCTTTATAAAAACTTTCGCTATAATCCCAATAATTGAATTTTACCGAGACTTTCTGTTCTGGATAAGTATATTTTCTTTCCTTTAGTGTACTAATTCCCCATTCATCTGAGGCTATTATCCTCTTTATAATAATCTTAGAGAAATTATAAATTCTCTTTGTGTTAGCTGGATAGAAATGCTGAATTTCAGCTGAACTAGTAGATGAAATAATTAGCTCATAATTCATCTTGTATTTATAAGCAGTGGCAGCATATGATGGTGTATCAAAATACCTGGTCATGATTTTCTTGGGGTTTTCCTTCCATTTCAGGTCAGATTGTTCTAAAAGAATTAATAACTCTTTTTGCCCTTTCTGGTTATAAACCTCAATGTTATCATGGCTATCATCTGCCAATGTTGAGGAATATGATGGAGGATTATTGTTTATGCCTTGTTTGGATTTCATAAAATCCAAAAATTCTTTGTACATTGGATGGTCTGTATTAAGACCTGATGTTTCTGCGATATTGACAGCTATTAGCTGCTGATTTCCTATCTGGGCTAGGATATTTCCTCTGCCATAGGAAGATTCCGGTTTTCTTCCTCGTCCCCTCCCTCGAGGAGGCCTATATGTAGGTCTCATAACCTGTCAAAAAATTAAAAGAGTTATTAACTCAAAAGTTCTCTAGTGAGAAAGTCAGGGAGACTATTATCTGTCCATTTTTTATAAATAATCTCGAAATCAAATGGAGCTAACAAGGCTTGCCATCATGCAAATATCTGTTTGAAACATCATGTTTACAATATTTATTAAAGATAAATCTTGCTGCTTGGCAGTCAGTTTTTATTAAAACTTCTGATTATATAAATCAGTCTGAAATTTTAATACACATTTGACTATAGCAAAGATTTCCTTAACCACAGTAGCATAATTCTTTTGGGAATTATTTCATTTTCCCGAATAGAATTGAACAAGATATTCTTGCTTATTAGTCATCGAACATTGTTTTAATATTCCACCAAATCCAATATCTGAGGTATCAGTTTCAACTATTTTTGTCCAACTTGTATTAGCAAGTGTAAGACATGGAAGGTTATTAACATTCTGCTTAATTAGCCTGAATAGTTCAGGCTTAGCTCTATATTTTAGAGCATAGAGCATTAAAGCTAGTTAATCGAAAAAAGTATTTACGTTGGTGATTTTGTTGACTTTTAGAATTAATTTTTTTATGCATACAAGAAGTTTATTATTCTATTATTATCAATTTAGTAAAAGAATAAATCTACAAAGTATTATGTAAAAAGAATTTCAACATCGGCGCTATAAGAGGGGGAGAATAATTATTTTCTAAGTTATTGAGTAATTTGATTTTGTAAAATAAAATTAGAGGAGGAAAATGGTCTTTATCCTTCTTAAACAAATTAACCCACGCCCCAGGGCTTTCTCAAGCACCCAAACCCACCCCCAGGCCATCCCTCCTCACATCATTCAATCTATCCCTCGCTAACAGCTCCAGAAAAACGCCCTTTTCCTATTTTTAGTACCAAACTCTTAATAAAAATCTTCTAACGAAAAGGGTTACGCCACCCATTTTCTCTTCCCCTAAGACTTTACTTTCCAAAAATAGCACTCTCTGAACCCCCCACCCCCACCAAAACCTAAACCTCATCCCCCCTAAAAGCTGGTCCCTCTTTTTAATCTCCCCATCTTCCTTGGAATTCGCTCTTTTGTTTGGAGTAGTAACAGCAGCTTTGCTTTGTTGTCAGCACATACAAGCAGAGTTCCAAAATCAAAGTCGGTTCTATTTGATATTTCATAATATACCCTCCTAGTATTTCCCAAACTTAGGGTTAGGGGTTTTCCCCCAATATATAATACGTGTGAGTGAGTTGTGTGTGGCTTCTGTTTGAATTTGCCCTTGCTTTGGGCTTTCGGTTCATTTTCGTGAGGTGAGTTTTTGTTTGATTTGTTGATTGATGGGTACTTTCTTTGAATTTTCTTCAAGAAAGTCTGCTCTTTTCTCTGCTGTTCTGTGAAGTTCTTGAACCCTAAGGTCAGTGCTCAAAAAGCTGCTCTTTGTTTATACCCTTTTGATAGAAGAGAATATAGTTTTTGTTACCTTTCTTTACTTGTAAGTTGGTGTATAAATAGTCTGGCATGTAAATTACTATTTATGTGGAAAATTGAGAAACTAAAGATTATTTATATGTGGATAATTGCAGGTTTCTTAAGTTGTTGGATTGTGGATTTGGGAGGAATAAGATGATTTTGATTTTCAGATATTGGATTCTGGGAATGCCAATAGTGGAAGACTGTAATAGTTTGAGTTATTTGAGCCTTCTCTAGCATTTGGTTAATTAATTGGAAATTTTTTGGTTATTCTCGTTTAAAATGGAAAGGGGAGTTGGTTTTTGGGCCTCTCCGAGAGGTCAAATGGAGGGCGTTGTCTCGTTTGATGCTGGTGCAAGGTCTTCAAATGTCGATGATTCATTCAACAATGTTATGGAGATTATGAATCTTGATGCTTACACTGGATGGTGCACTAGCCCTAGTGCAGCAGAGCAGATGTTTGCCTCTTATGCAGCATTTTCGCAAATTAATTCCATGTCTCAAAGTTATGCACCGTTTGAAGGATTGAGTTACACAGAACAAAATACTGGAACATTTCCTCCAATGGATGCCAATATTGTGGGAAGTGCTGTTTGTGGAGGAGAGAAAATGATATTCGGGCAAAATGATGAGCAGTTGCATTTTGTGGTAGATTCAACTGATGTGGTCGGCTTGGTAGCTAAAAGATGTAAAAATTCAAGCCAGCAGGCTGATGATGCTGATATTGGCAACTCTATGATCGTGAGGTCACCTTCTCAACCACTTGCTGAGAGAATGCTTAGGGCGTTGGCAATGTTTAAAGAGTCATCTGGTGCGGGAATCTTGGCTCAAGTTTGGATTCCAATGAAGAATAAGGATCAGTATGTCTTGAGCACGTGTGAACAGCCATATCTTCTTGATCAGGCACTTTCTGGCTATCGAGAGGTCTCCAGGAAGTTCACTTTTGATGCAGAAACAAAACCAGGATCAATTCCAGGTCTTCCTGGTCGGGTTTTTAGTTCAAGAATTCCAGAGTGGACGTCAAATGTTCTGTACTACAAGGAGGCTGAGTATTTACGTGTACAATATGCTGTTAACCATGAAGTTCGTGGATCTATTGCTTTACCTGTCTTTGAGGATGATGCCTGTGAAACTCCATGTTGTGCAGTACTGGAACTCATAACAATGAAGGAGAAACCAAATTTTGATTTGGAAATGGATCATGTTTGCCGTGCTCTCCAGGTTCCCTCCTCTTTTCTTGCAGATCTTTTTCCTTGTTTTTTTTTGGGTTGGGGG
>MCJB01048669.1:82986-93919 GCA_002018475.1 Nicotiana obtusifolia | reverse complement strand
ACAAAGAAAGAATACCACATACTGTATCGAAAGATCTTGAACAGTTTATAACTGGAAAATATATAATTAAACGAAAAATGTGGTGGTTTACTTTCCTTTCTTTGAGTCATGAACCCTTTTGTATTGTAGATTGAAGTAATTTATGTTTTTGGTTCAATCTATACTACTAGTTGCAAATTGTCTTTAACAGTTCCAAAAGAGAGAAAAATATGGGTGAAAAAGATTTTTGTTTTGAGTATGTTTTTGTTGTTTATGTTTTGTTCAAATGCGATATAATAAAAAGAAAATATGAGTGAAAAATTAGTAAAAGTTACTTTGTAGCATATTTAGGTATTAAAGCTCTTATTTTGAAGGTTTGAACAATTTATTGTGTTGCTTACTTGCTTTACTATTTCTTGATGCTAAGCATTTTTTTTTTTTTTTAAAAATCAAAAAAGGAGGGTGGGGAGTTGTGTTCATGGTTAATTTAGCTCGTCAATCTTTGTACCTTGCTTGGAACAAGGAAGTAATATTTCTTGCGCACGTCACGGGTTCGAACCCTACCGCAAACACAAGCCTGGTATTGAAGTGGAGAAGGTTGATTGGTGGGCCCATATCCATCGATTTTTGCGCCACTGGCCCTCGGGGTTTCGAGGTTATAAAAAAAAGAAAAGAAGAAAGGAAGTAATATTTGGTTTTTCGTTTAATTATATATTTTCCAGTTATAAACTGTTCAAGATCTTTCGATACAGTATGTGGTATTCTTTCTTTGTTGAATTTTAGTAACAGTAATTCCTTCAGAATTGCATTCTATTTGCACTTATGGATCATAACTTATCACTTATAAGCAAAGAGATAATACCAACTTGCTTGTCAATTATTCTTTTGTATATCATGATAAATATGGGATTTTGTCCCCCCATTTATTGCCCTTGCCTGGTACCCACAGATCTCTAAAAGGGAAAAGAAGAATAAAACCAAACCAGGCAACTTTATGAGTAACTTGTTTTTTTTTTTTTTGGATACTCTAGTATTACATCCAAGGGTGTGGCCTAGTGGTCAATAAAGTGGGTTGAGAACTGTCTCAGGTTCAAATCCTAGCGGAGGCGAAAACACTAGGTGGTTTTTTCAAGATGGATAAAGATACCTGGTACTTGCTGCTGGTGGGAATAGTAGGTATCCTGTGGAATTAGTCAAGGTGTCTGTCAGTTGTTCCGGACACCACGGTTATTAAAAAAATATGATACTATGGTGTTCTTGTTTCAACTTTATCTCAACCAAAATAAATTATTTTATACTTTTTTCAAGTACATATGCTTTTTGGCTGATCATCTATCAGATATTTCTTTTATATTTTTTGCTATGTCAAAAGTTTATGCTAAAATCATCTCTAGAAAACATTGAGACAGTATATATGTAAGTCAGTAAAAAAAATAACAAAATTGAGACAACTGCTATGATATGATGTCGCAATATGCGCTTTTTCTGCATTTATATGGTTCTTGCTTTATCCTCTTGAGCGCGTGTTCTCGTATATCTCTAGTTGTATGCGGTAAAAGATGGTCTAACCTGTAGTTTGTGCTCGTCTGCAGGCTGTGAATTTAAGGAGTGTTGCACCTCCTCGACTTCATTCTCAGGTATACTCAAAATGTTAATTGCACGTGCAATTTGCACACCACTCATGTTTATTTATTTGCTTGTGTCATTCTTTCTTATTTTAGTTCTTTTCTAATCAGTTATGAGACCTTTTAACCACCTTTTTCTAGATATAATTTGTGTTTCCTCATCTTGCAGAGTCTCTCAAAGAACCAAAGAGCTGCTTTAGCTGAGATAACAGATGTTCTGCGAGCAGTTTGCCATGCGCATAAGCTGCCTCTTGCTCTGACGTGGATTCCCTGTAGTGTCAATGAAGGAGAAGGAGATGAAAGCATAAGAGTCCTTGCTAGAGGATGTAATGCAAGTTCAAATGAAAAATGTGTGTTATGCGCTGAGGATACAGCTTGTTATGTGAGTGACAAGGAAATGCAAGGATTTGTACATGCATGTATGGAACATTATCTCGAGGAAGGTGAAGGTATTGTTGGGAAAGCTCTTCAATCTAATCACCCCTTCTTCTACCCTGATGTGAAGGAGTACCATATAAGCGAGTACCCACTTGTTCATCATGCACGAAAGTTTGGTCTAAATGCTGCTGTGGCTATAAGATTACGTAGTACATTCACCGGCAATGACGATTACATATTGGAGTTCTTTCTTCCGATCAGTATGAAGGGAAGTACCGAGCAACAGCTTCTCTTGAATAACCTTTCAGGTACCATGCAAAGAATCTGCAGAAGTTTGAGAACAGTGTCAGATGCAGAATTGGTTGGACAAGGTGCTACGTTTGGACTACAAGATGGATTTGCTCCCAGTTTACCACCGATTACATTGTCTAGAAGGAACTCTCAGCACTCGTTAGACAGCAATTCAAATTCTGTGAGTGTGGCTCCTTTAGGCGTATCTGATTCAAAGACTGCTGGAATGCAAGCTGATTGTTCTCGTGAACAGGTATATCACTCAATTATCTTACTAGCAATTTTTTATCTAGTCTACATCCAACTAGATTATTTTAGTTGAGTATTCAATTTCAATCGGCTTTGGTTTAATGTGATCTAGGTGAGCACATTTGATATGCTCCACATTCATACTGCACTTTTGAGCATACTCTTTCTTTAACACTTGTTCTATGTGTTTTCTAACAACCTGTGTTCAATCTGTTTTTTGTCTATTTTCTATGATCATCTATACTGAATTTTTTTTTTCAACTCTTATTGTAGACAATGATTGGATCAAGAAGACAGATGGAGAAAAAGAGAAGTACTGCAGAAAAACATGTTAGCTTAAGTGTTCTTCAGCAGTACTTCTCTGGAAGCCTGAAGGATGCTGCAAAAAGCATTGGCGGTAAGCATATTTCTGTCAAGTTCAGTCCCACTAATTTGCAAGTATACTGGATACCTATAAATCATTACTTTATTTGTTGCTGTGAATAGTTCCTCCTCCCATTGGGTGTTAATTTCTGATTCAACAGTTCGTTGAGAAAAATTCTCTATTAACTTTACGAAGATTTCATCCTTAGTCCAAATGCAGGATTAACTGTAAACATAGTCAATGCTACTGAATATCTTTCCCTCTATTTGTCTTCGAACATGAATTTGGGCCTCTTCCTCGCCCATTCAAGACCCTTCTCTAATAAGTAGGGTATGCTATTTCTGCTGACTGTTTTTATATTGTCTGGAATTTTGTGTAACTGCTTCATTTAAGTGAGAACTTCTGCATAACACGAAGGAGAACAAAAAGAAGGCAGAAGAAAGCTGAATCCTCAATAATTGGTAAGTAGAAACGGATTTGGGGATCCATTGTAGTATGCGATATAGTACCATGAATTTCTCACTATCCTGGCGTAGGTTGGATTTATCCAATTTTGTCCATGAACATAAGTGTATTCCAGCAGTTGTATAGTGGGTTATATTGAGAAAAATTAAATGCTTGAAGCATTGAAAGACAAGGTCAATGTAGTTAATCTTAAACTCAAATATACATACATGCTTAGTTTCAGTTGGGTTGACTTCCTTAGTTCTTACATACTGTAAAGTTCTTTCTTTTGTGGATGTACTTTTGCCTCAAGATTTCCTCAATGCTATTATGTTTTACATAATATTATCTCTTTGTTATCATGTTACAATCTGCAAAAAAAATATCATCTCTTTGTTGCTTATTCGAAAAAAAAAAAATTGGTAAGTACAAATGAGAGTTGTGAAGTATTTGTTTTTTTGTGAAATTCTTTAAAGTGTGTGCAGAGACATTACAGTTTAAAAGGATGAGCAGGAATGGAAAGTAAAAAGTATATTGGCTTTTCTTTGAAGTTTAAAGCATAATTTAAAAGCCTTGCAAAAGGTGGTCTTTTAAGTGCATTGTTGTGTGTATTTTGTAGTGTGTCCAACTACCTTGAAAAGAATATGTCGACAACATGGGATATCAAGATGGCCATCCCGGAAGATAAACAAAGTCAATCGGTCTTTGAAAAAGATACAAACAGTGCTTGAATCTGTCCAAGGAGTAGAAGGGGGATTGAAGTTTGATCCAGCCACTGGAGGTCTCATTCCAGCTAGCTCTATCATCCAAGATTTTGATGCACAGCAAAGCATATTTTTTCTTTGCAAAGATGTCTCTGTCAAAAATCCTAATTCTGTTTTCCAGGATACTGTGTCTGTACCCTCAACTTCAGGCATTGACAAAGAAAACTCCATGGTGAAAATGGAAGAGGACTCTTATGTTGATGGGAACCAGCTCGGTCAATCAAATGATATCAATACTAGCTCTTTCAAGGAAAGAAATAAGTCAAGTATTCCAGTGTCTGGATTTTGTTATGAACCCAAATTGGCAGCATCAGATGCAATGTCATCTAGATCTGCTAGTCGGACGATGCCATTAACTAATTCCAGAAATGCATCATTGGGCTCTTTCCATACAAAAGAAGGATGCAGGAGGTGGGGGTTGGACAATGATACGTTGGACAATTTTGAGTGTCATATCACTTCTCGGTGCTCATATTCGAAAGCTGCTGGAGGTGATGGTGATACTAAGATGAAAGGAGATAATGAAATGGATGGTGATGGTGGGGTCATTGAACATAACCAAGCCAGTTCTTCAGCGATGACAGATTCATCCAATGGGTCTGAGTCAATGATGAACGGCAGTTCATCAAGCTCCCGCAGTCGTGGTGCACGGAAGCATTCTAAAGTTGAGGCAAACTTTGGCGATAGTGGGTCAACAATTACTGTGAAAGCCACTTACAAAGAAGATACTACCCGATTTAAGTTTGAGCCTTCAGCAGGGTGCTTCCAACTTTATGAGGAGGTTGCAAAGAGGTTTAAACTGCAGACTGGGACATTCCAACTCAAGTATCTTGATGATGAGGAGGAATGGGTGATGTTGGTAAATGATGCAGATTTGCATGAGTGTCTTGAGATACTGGATTTTGTTGGTGGCCGCACTATCAAGTTTCTTGTCCGCGATACACCTTATGGCATGGGTAGCTCCGGCAGCAGTAACTGCTTTTTGGGTAGTGGCTCCTAGTACTGTAGCAGCATGCAGGTCAGAAAGCTTCAATCAGCATCTGGTACTCTATCCGAGTATGAGAGTTTCTAGTTTACACATGGATCACTTATAGGTTTGGTTTTGGTAGAGCTTTTTCATTCTACCTTTCAATTTTCCTGCAGTTGATATGCATTGACTATAATGTCAACAATCCTTGGACTGCTAAATCTATGTGGCTGAAGTCTGCTTGACAGTCTCGAAGATAGTTGCTGTGCTTATTCCTAGCAGAGATCCAAAGAAGAAAAACCAAGAGCATAAGAAGATGCACCAGTAGAAGCATAGTAGGTGGAAATCATTTGTTTGTTTTCTCTTACGTTTACATGTGAGATAGATGGCACATCTTTGTATAAGTCGCAAATGAGTTAAAAGGCACTGTCTCAAGTGCCTTACCTACTTTGTAAATATGTAGCTTAAGAATGTTCTTTTAGGGAATAGTCAAAGCAATAAGTTGTACAATATCTTTTGAATAAGAAAATGTAAGATATCCTCTTCTAGTGTTTGTCTGTCTCTCTTTCTTTTGTAAAATTAATTGATAGTTGCCTAGATACTTGTAATAAAGTAACTGCTGTCCTTAGAAATGGAAGAAATGGTACAGTATAACCGTTTATAATTTGAATAGAAGGAAATAATCCTACTCTTGCATTTTACTAGGTGGTGATGGCCCATCCTAGTATGGGCCCAATATTGTAAAAATTGGATTGATTATTTATGATCTCATTTGCTTTGACGTGTAACTATACAAAGAAAAAATGAAAGCACATAAGGGCAGAACATGACATACATGACAATTTTCTGTAGACGTGGCAAACGGGTAAACTTAAGTGAAACACTACTATGTACGTGTATGATAAGATAGTTTTATCTGCTGTAGATGTGCAAAAGGGCGTTATATCATAGAGCCTAATACGCAAAAAAATACATAAAAACATTTGCATCTGCAAATATATCAGAAGCACATCTGAATTTATCATTTAACGGGGCCGTAATCATCAGCCTAAGCTATCCTTTGCTATTCCAAAAGCACAACATGAGGAGAGGTTTTGGAGCACCTATAGAAAGCAAGTAAACACCAATGAATTAAGAGAAATTGAATATAGAAAAGTGCCAAAATTAGATGTATACTTCTTTGTTTTCCACATTGGATTCGACTAAACTCAAGAAAAGGAAGACCAATCAATTAAATACTGTCTTAATTCCAAATTAGTTGGGACCCTTTATCCAGTCTAAGCGAATTATAAAAACATAAGTGTTTACCCTTAAATCCGAGTAACAATTGAATTTGTTCATAGTGCTAAGAACGTGTGAATTAATTTGATACAACGTAAAATATAATGACAAATAATTGAAATATAATAAATAGAAAAGGAATAGCCAAACCACAGTAATTGAACAGCTGATGATGAAATGCAATAGAGAGGATAGAATTCGATAAACAATAACAGTTCTTAGTATTTTCTCTGGTATGTCTTGTGTCTTACAATGAAGGTAGATACCATTCTTATAGGTAAAAGAAAGACTCCTTAATATGGTAAAAACCCTAATTACAAGATAAAATCTCTTCAATTAAGGGATGGGATATCTCTAAAATGGTGGCTTAACGTCTATGACGGTTGAAATATTCGCTCCCGTCGAAATATCAGGAATCCACGAAATATCCGGTCGAAACTGATCTTTTGTTACGAGATGTGCTTTCGTCGGCCAATGTCGGTCACCCCGTTTCGGTTGCTCCAACTTCGTGCTCGACTTGCTGACCTCGAATCGAGGCAACCCGGTCTTGCATTGTGTCCGGGCTCGACACTTCTCGAGCAATCGATCGTATTCGACCCAATACAGATAGTCCCCTCGTTTATTGGAGAGTAAGGATAAAAAACGATATGAACCGTCATTCTTCGAGCTTTTTGGCTAAGTAATCAATATCTCCATTAAGCGTGCCACGAACTCAGAGTCATCAAATCGTTCAACCCTAAAAGGACCCTTTGTATGACGGCAGTGCCGTGACGTGCATGACCATTGACACAAAAAATCATTACTTGTCTCGTCTGCAGAGCCCTGTACCTTCTGTGCGCATTTAATGCGTGCATTTAATATTTTTTCACCTCGTGTTCTGTACCGCCGCTTTTCGGGAAAGTATAAATGCTTCCTCCCTTCTTTGAGTTTATTTCTTTACTTTCACGTTGCTAAATAGTTTGTTTCTTCTAGTCTTCTTCACTAGAAAAACCTCTCTTCTCCTTTGCTTCTCGCTTCTGCTACTTCAATCGTCATGGCCAAAACTTCTAAATCAGTTCCCCAGAAAACAACAACCTTCCCCTTCCCAGTCTGTTGAAGAGGCTGAGCCCATCCATACTGAGGAATCCTCCATGGAACCTCCATTAAAAGCCTTTATACCAGTAGGGTGCTTCATAGGCTCCGATTTCAAAGTCGAGAAGCCTTCCCCGGTGCCTGGCCGAGGCGAACCGGTCTCGCAGTACATTAGCTCGATCACTCAAAAATATCTTGAAAGGGTGAAGGCTGAATGCCATTGGACCGACAAAGATGTGGTAATCCCTTCCCCGAATGAAGCTATTACTACACATGTGGAGGGATATTTAAGTGTATATACCTATCCGTTCACATTAGGTCCTATAGACCCTATAATCATTGACTTTTGTAGGAGATATAACCTCACTCTAGGTCAAGTCCATCCCTCCGTGTGGCGTATAATTTATCTCTTTCGTTTTTTGTGGGTAAGGTCGAAGGGGGGCACCCTTTTACCATCGACCATCTACTCCGATTATACAGTCCCCGGATGTTCCGAGGGGGGCTGATAAAACTCGCTCGTCGGGCCAGCAAGGCTCCGTTCTCGAGCATCGATGAAGGTAGGGACCGGGTCTGGATGAGCCGATTTGTCCGAATCAAGACTTCCGACCTGATCCCTGCCGATGATATGCCATTCCCTGAAAAGTGGAACATGAAGCGTAAGTGTCTCTTTTCTTAAGATCACCCATTATCTTTCTTCCAATGTTTAACCGGTGTATTGTGAGATGCAGCTGTTACCCAGTCACCGGCCTCGATTCAGCACCTCGAGGAGTGGGTCAGGAAGGTCGTGGCCCAAAGGTCCTATTCTGAACGGGCTTGGAGAGAGATATCGAAAGGCCTTTGGGAGGCCAAGAATCATGGTGAGCTTCAGTGACGTTCATATATTCCAAGACAATCGATACCAACACTTAGCCCTTTGAAAATTTTTTTTGCAGGTCTCTCGAAGGATGTCGAGTTGAGGTTGGCTACTACCGGTGGGCAGTTTCTCGCCACCTTCCCACATCGGGAAAAGAAGGAGGAAGAAAAAGAAAAAGGGCTCCCGATCATGTTGAGCCCGAAAAGAAGAAGGGCAGGAGAAAGATGATGGCCCGTAAGGTCACAACCACTGACCCTTCCATTCAATTGAGCGATGATTCTGAGGGGGAAAAGAGCCCCGAAACCCTAAACGGCAAATCCCCTCGGGCAATCCCCGAGCCAAGTGTGGAAGAGACCGGTGCTCCCCAAGGAGAGGATGTCAAAGTGGGAGCAAGGATCGGGGATCGGGCCAACACAGAGGCGGCACAAAGATCCTCAGACATTCCGGAGATGGTGCATTCACCTTCCTTTTCAGAGGCAACTATGAAAGATGCCCAAGATACAACGATGCACACACCGAGCAAGGTGCCGATCATAGCTGGGACCTTTGAAGAATTTTTCGACGGGGTACCGTCGGCTGATACTTTCGGCCTCGAGGTCCCTAGAAGGAGTCCCCCAGCCTAGACGAGTGGGGTGTCGGCTGGTATCAAATTGATCGATAAATTCCCTGCTCTGAGCTCGAACCCTGATCGGAGGAGGGTGATAACCTTCACTGTCCCCGAGGACACCCGAGCACTAGGTGCGCCAGTAGGCGTAGCTAGTTATCTCCACTGCTTGGTGACTGAAGAAGACCAGGCCGCAATGAGTGCCGTGGATTGGGCTTGCTTGTTCAATGAAGCTCAACAGGCATCGAACAAGGTACGCTTTCTTGTTTGTTTTAAACTCAACGTTTTGATTCCAAGTCCGTACTGACAATTTTTTAATTCAAATTTCCCACAGTCTTTGGTGCTTTACCATGAAATGTTCCTTCGAATCAAAGAAGGAATGGCACAAGAAAAAATTCAACGTCAGCAGCTCGAAAATCAGATGTCGAGTCTCCGGGCCGATCTTAAATTTGTAAGGAAAGAGCATGCCATTAGCGTTGACCAACTGGGGCAAATGACTAACCGGTTGGACCGACTCCGGTTTGAACTGAACGAGGCCAGAGCTGAAACGAGTGGGTGGAAAGCCACGGCCGAGACTTTAACTGCGGAGAAAAAGGCTCTCCAAGCTCGATTAAGAGAACAGGCTTCGGAGGCGCAGGAGAGAATTGGAGCTCTGGTCAAGGACAATGAATCCCAACGGCTCCAAGTTGAGTCGCTTATCCAAGATCGGGCGGTTCTGACCAACCAACTACAGGAAGCGAAATCGGAGATTACCACCACCAAGGCCAATGCTGAAGACTTGATAGCTCAGTATAGAGCCGATGCCGAGGTCGCTCAAGAGCAATCGAAGGCGCTGGTTGAGTACACTCAGTGTCAAACTCGCCTTTCCGTTCTTAAGGAGCTTCAGGCTCGTGGTCTCGATCTCTCTTCCGATGTTGCTGAGGCAGCAAAGATTGAGGATGAAATGAGGAGACAAACCTTTCCTGAAGAATATGAAGATGGCTCGGACTGACGTTATTTTGATGCTATTTTGATGTTGTCTTGACATTTCGTAGTTCGAACCTGAATAAAAGTTCCGTCATGTATATAAACATATTTTATTTCATTTCGACTTGGTTCCTTGACTTTCATATTTCGCCATTTCTAGCCTTAGCTAGAATTATAAGTTGTGTCCGATTGGATCGATTAACAATTGGTTCGGCCTTAGCCTTTTTGAGTATTCAAAGTGAGCTGCACTCGCTCTACTTTCGACCATTAAGCTATGCTTTTTGGTATGCGAATCGGGATCATGCCTTGGCAAAATTTAGATCCCTTTCAATCTGATTCGGCCTTAGCCTTATTTCGGATAGTCGAAGTTTTACGTTTTCAAACTTCGATCAGTGTAATTTGATTCGACCTTGGCATTTCATAAATCGGGATTACCTAGATCGATCTCAGTTCCCTTTGTGTTATGTAAATTTGCCCAGGCCTTAGCCCAATCAGTCGGTTTCGGGGTTTGCCTTGTTGGGTCTTATTTCCCTTTGGATTTGATGCATTTTTGACAATCTCAGTTATTGATAATGCGGAGATGATTGTAAAAGCCTTTGGGCTTGAGAATACAATGTAGGTACCAGATGATTTCGTTAATATTCATGTGCTTGTACATCTTCATTTGACGGAGGGAAATCAGATCGATCTACTCGGGTACGGCTCTTCTGACCGTTTGACCCTTACATCAATTCCTAGCGATCTTTATTTAGCCCCCTCGAAATCGAAGTAAATAAACGAACATCGCTAGAGTTTAATATGAAACTTGTGAATTTCGATAAATGATTGATCTATGTTAGCACGACATATGGTTGCCTCATTAAAAACCTTGCCGTAAAACCCAATTTGGGACAAAACCGGTCGAAGGGAAAAAAAGTGCAACGCATGCTTTCAGTCCTAATACCTCGTGTTGGTTTGCTTGATATCGACCTATCCTGCATGTGCTAGTGCCGATAAACAAAATAAAAAGAAAGTAAAAAGGGCAAAGTAAATTACCTTAGAATAGTATCGCTTCAAGTGGCCCACATTCCAATTATTCGGCAGCGACTTACCATCCA